>PVJX010004233.1:0-97292 GCA_004027295.1 Dolichotis patagonum
CATTTGTGTTGTTTAAACCACCCAGTCTGTTATATCTTGTTATGGAAGCCCCAGTGAAATAACTCACCTCTTAAAGTGTATCTAGGACTTCCAGGAAGGTGGCAGAGTGGTGGTGAACAGCAGGGAAAAAGCCTCTCAGAGATGTGGCATCCAGACTCTGAAATATAGCAACATAAAGAAGAGGAGAGAAGTGGGTCCCCAAGCTAGCAAGAGTCTGAAGTGAAAATTGAAGCCCATGGGCAGAGCAAAGACAGGCTTCAAGGAAGAAGGAGGTGGCAGGCAGTGCCTTCTCCCTGAGCCCAGGGGAGGGGTGGCTCCAACCTGCAGCTGCATGGTGACTACTGGTGACCCCAGAGGCCTTCACAGAGAACCCCACCAGTGGAACGGAGAAGTGGACACTGTGGACTGCAGTGGCTGGTGAGCTATTCAGGTTCAGACACCCCCAGAAGACAGCAGTTGGCCCATAGCCATCCCGAGGAGGGGCAGGCTGAGCTCAGAACTCAGAGCAGCTGTAGGCTGACTCCCTGTAGGGACTGCTAGTGTCAGGGGAAGGCAGAACTGAGTTCAAATTGGTAGGTCAACCTGATTAAAAAAATTCAAATAAAATTTCTCCTTATGTCATTACCATGCCAAGTTGCATTTTTTACATTGGTTACCTCTTCACACACCCACTTGTCTTGACTTCTCTATTATTTCCAACATTCTAAAAAACCACATTTTAATGTCTTTAAACACATGAATGTACTTCCACACATCTGTGTTGTAAGACAGTTTGACAGTTTCCTAACAAGCAGTGTCTGTATCTACTTCTTGCAACCACCCCTCTCCCAGGTCTTCATCCAAAAGAAAAGAAAGGATATGTTTGTATGTAGATTCGCATACAAAGTTTAGAGTAGTTTTGCTTGCAAGGAGAAAATCCACATGTCCTTTGAGTGATGGATGGCTAAATGGTCATATATCTGTATGACAGGCTGCTATTCAGTAATGAAATAACTATCAATACTTCCTGTAACACTGATGAAACTTGAAATGATTATATCATGACAAGTAACCAGCAACCATGTATGTGGTCTTGGCATCTCCTCCCAAGGCAATGCATATGCTTCTCTGGGAAGAAAAGATTGGATCTGTGATAACTGTACTTGGGAAAAGTAGGGATAACTATTCAGATACTACCTTCCCTAAGCAATCAGTAGGTTGGCTCTATCCAGCCTTACTAAGCCAGCAGCAAAATACTTAGATAAGAATCATATTTTCTTTCTAAACTTTTCAATTTTAAAAAAGGAAACAAAAAAAATTGCTTAAAGAGAAATGATAGCTCTTCAGAATTCTCAGCATTTATACTTTTTTTTCCTATTGGAAACTTTAAGTTACATGATTTATTTTTAAATTCTAAATATCTATTTATTCTATATCCTTGCTTTGATTCTACAAGATTCTTATTAAGTAACTCAAATAATATAAGCTCACATAATCAACTGGTGAAGTTCATTACCTGCTAGTTCCACATCTCAATTTTACAAAAAGGGATTTAATCATTCGTTAAATTGTGGGAAATTTGCACACTAAAAATGCCTAATTGTATTTTCTATCTCTGATTTTAAAAATACCTTGAAAATTATTTGTTCCTTGTGATGACCAGTTTGTGTTCTCATTTTTATTTTCAGAATCGAGTTGTTGCCAATTCTGCATATTATTCAAACTGGGTTATCTGCATGATTCCTGAGAAGTTAAAGTGAGTATATAAAATGTATCACTGGGAGTAGTATTTGAGACACAGGCTTTTGTGGCTTTTAAAATAGCCCTACTATGAGGTCACTTGTGAGAATAAAATGTCACTGCCCTATGAATTGGTTACATCCCTGCACTGTGCCTTGCATTTTGACTGTTAACTGTGTGCTCAAAGGACTTTAAATGTTCTCTTCAGGCAAGCATAGAGCATTTTTGTATCACTGTTTTTCCTGTTGATCCAATTATTATGCTGGGAAGTTTGGAAGGCAGCTTTTCCGTGCTGGCCCAGATCATGAAGATAACAGGTAAAACCTTAACAGTATTATCTAGATCTGTGTGCAGCGTAACAGAAGCAGCTCTTGATGGAGTTGCACATAAGTGCTCTTGAAGGAAGTTATTTTGCACTCTGCCATTGTTCCGTGGCCACTACTGCTAATGGCAAAGTCTCAGGCCAACACAGAGTAAAGATTTCTACATTTTGAGCAATTTTAACTTCAGCACTATGTGTACTTTTGGCTTTGCTAACAGCTGCACATGGTGTAACAGTGAAGTGAGCTCTCCGAGTGAAAGAAAGATGCACTTTCTACCTTGTGGAGCAAAAAGTAGCAGCAGCTTTTCCATCTCAGGCGCAGGCCTCTCTCACTGAAAATCCTCTACCCTACTAGGAACCTTAAAAAGAAGAACTCATATATATATGTATGGGCTAAAGAGCTGCATGATACTCACTTGCATATGCTAATAAGACTTGGAAGAGGAAGCACTGAAGCACTGGTTAATTTCACACGCTCTGGGCTCTGTGCTGGTTAGACAGGTAGACACTACCTTTGCAATTTTGTAAAGAGTAGCAAAAGAATAAACTGAACAGGATCGATTAGATGTGTGCAATGCTTGTAGGCAATTGTGATAAGATCACTAGGACTTATGGAAGTACCATTTTTTTGCAAATGAAAGTTTTTTGAACAGCTGAGATGATTGTTTTGAATAAATAAGAATTTTTCTAACTTTGTGTACACAAAACATACTGCATAGTGAGAATCTGTTGCTTATAAAGTAAGTCAGACAAGGTATTACCCTTAGCTTCTAGAATGTTCTATGAAATGAGGTATGATCTTATTTTTTGGAACGAGTAGTTTTTTAAGAAGTTGCTAAAATACTTACTTTTTTTTTTGTACCAGAGATCGAACTCATGACCTCAGGCTTGCCAGGCAGGTGCTTATGCTGCTGAGCTAAATCCCCAGCCCCTTATTTATCATTTCTACTGACATACTTTATAATAGTGGGGAAATGCATAGTTACTGTTTGTACAAATGCTTGATTTAAAACTATTTTTCAGGGTCAGGCTCAAATAAGATATATTCACTTTAACTAACCAAGAAGATTAATTATTAAGAATGGAGCTTTTTCATTAAGTATAAATTCAGTAGAGGCAGCATGTCAAACCTAAGCACTGACTTTGCCATTTTTAAGATAAGAGTCATTTCAAAAAATTTAATTCAGGGTTGAATAAAAAGGATCTATTAAATCAGATTTCAATGTACTTAATATCTGAGTTACTGCCAAAAAGTCTTGTGGTTCCTGTCATCCAGAAATAGTAAAATTGTAGGATTATGATTAGAATAAAGTTTAATGGTGGCACACAAAGTGGTCATTAAAAGGTTTTCATAAGTTTTCATGTGATCATTTAAGAATGAACCAAAGTTCTTAGCACAGGGGACCCATAGGGTTAGCAGAAAAGTCATTTGGCTTCTGTTCCTGCTTCACAGATACACAAAGGTTATGGCTCAGGTATTGAATGGATGGTTATGCTATTAACATGAGCCACTTTTGGGGCTTAGGAATCCTAATTCGCCATCTGCTCTTTCATGAAGAAAAATAAAGAATGACTTAGCATAATCAAGGATACGTAAAGTTAAAGTACACTGCCAACAGTTTTATGAGGAGAATTTCTCCTTTTGTAACATGTTTTGCACCACTGTTAGTAAGCTCATGTAAGGGCTGATTATAAAATTAGTCATTATCACCTACAAAGGTCAAGCAGGGAAGAGAGGGGAAGAAACATAAAGAGAAATAATATGTGCTATGCCCATGTTCCAGTTCCGTATGATGAATGTAATCATTATGGGCTGCATACACGCACAAATACAAGTAAAAATGTGAAAATTCAGTCAATCCTCAAAAACTAAATAAAGATCAAATCCTTTTATGTATTTGTCCTTATAGTCAAGTACAATCGAATAACCTTTACTCCAAGAGTGAAGAATGTTTCTATTTGGTAAAATCCTGACTGCAATAGTGACAAATTCTTCACAGATCTGCCACTTTTCTGTAATGTTTTATGTCTCTATTCAACTAATCTTTTGGAGAGATATTTGGAGTTCTCCTGTGACCTACTTCAAGACAGTACAGTTTGTAATCATCTTCATATCATTCTGGGGGAGGATTTTCAAGCAAAGCTCAAATCTGTGATTATTATTTAGACACTGAGAAAAATATGAGGGCATTTTTATAAATATCTGAGTCATTTCCTGTCAAGAATATAGTTTATTTCTCAACCAAAAAACAAAGAAATACTGACTGTACTGACCAACTGGTATCTAAAGAAGGCTATAAATAAATCTGTCACCATAAAGTATTTACTTGTTGGATAGGAACCCCCAGGATTTTAGGGGTCATGATTCTATTGATTGCCTTGAAGGCTTCTGCAGATTAAGTAACCTTTCTATTAGAGTTCTTAACCAGCAACATGGAGCCCTGCCAGGAGAAATGCACAAACCTTTGTTTTAGTAAAAGATAATAATAGATGTTCACACTGAGAATACTTTAGGCTTATTCTTTTACATCTCTTAATCATTAGAGTAGAATTCAGGCAGGGTGTTATGTGAAAATACTTTAATGTTAATAATAACAACTCAATGCATTCTTCTCAGTTAAACATAATTTTTGGCTCAAAGAGTAGAGGAAAATTTATTCAATATTTGGTTTATAGAGGTCATTTGTCAAACAAAAGCTTGTTATAATTATATAATATATTTTACTCAACCTATTCTGTTGGAATCTCTAGACATCTACCAGTGGAAAAGAATTCACTTTGACAGTTTGACTTAAAATACTAGCTGGAACAGATTACAAAACTAAAAGTTATATTCTGCTTCCGATGATCTACTTGGCTTTGGCAAACTTTGTGAAGTTGAAATTCTAGGTTTATTGGAGATGCCCAATGCTTGTATTCTATTTGTATTTCTTGGAACATGTCATCATAAACTGAAGCAAAGAAAAAAAAAAGAAAAAGAAAAAAGAAACTACTGCATCTGTAGGAGTCCACCAACCTACTCTAGAAAAATAATGTTAGCTTCATTTTAAGTGGGTGAACATACAAATTTGACGCCTGTGTGTAGCTATGTTGAATCCATAAATTTGCTGCTAAGGCTCTTTTCTTAGTGTCTGTACAGTAGTGTGTTTGTTATTTGGACTACCTCTAATGAAAAAATTTTACCTAAATATCTTAACAGTCTTTACTGAAATTTTCCTGCTGGTTCAGAATTATGTTCTTCAATTTTGAATTTTGGCCAAGTATATTTTTAAAAGGAATATTTTTATGATGCCCTAAAGACTTTTTAATTATTTATTGCTCTACAAATTTTCTCTTAATTTGTGATGCCCTAATAATCTTTATTTTAGTTTCATCCTGCCCTTTGGAGACATCTTTGAACTTTCTGATGAAAAAACTAATACATTTATAAATGGGGATCTAACAGATATGGACTTCACTGGTAGAAGACGCTCTCCAAGTGCAATAGATTTGCTGCTGGTCTGGCAAGAAACATTTTTGCATTAATATGAACCATTATTCATGAGTAGTTTTCAAAAACAAACATGGGGGACCTGGTTGTCATGAATCAGGGCATTGGGCTAACAGACCATAGTAAAAGAAAGAATGGATATGTGGTTGGGAGAAAACTGAAAAGTCTTAGTCCTCAAAAAAGTCGGAACATTATGATTCTGCAGATTATGGTAAAGGTAGACCAATAGGTGGGGGTAAATAAGGATAGAGAAATGCAGAAGAAATAAAGGGTATCGTTGTAAAAAGTTAGCTTGAAAAATTAAGCAGCCTTTGACTTTGTATTACTATGGAATTCTTCATTTCTTTAATAAATTTCAGTTTATTGAAACACAAGATTTTGTGTGTGCTAAAGTAAGAAACTCATAGCAGACTGGAGACTTTACCGTGATTTGGTTCAAAGATGCAATACAAGTAGAGGACCTCACAAGAAATGAAAAGTTTTGCAAAATTTTAAACATGTGTATGTGTGTGTGTGTTTGTGTGTGTGTGTGTGTGTGTGTGTGTGTGTATGCTATATTTTTTACTTGTGTGCATGAGTTTGACACATAGCAAACATAAATATAAGGTGTAGGGATTGTGACAGATGGTACAATTTGATTTTTTTTAATTATTCTGAACAAAAAATGCAATTTTTTTCAGCAGTTGATAAGATATGTATGATGGTTAATGGTGATTGTCCACTTTGCTGGATTAAAAGACATCTAGCAGAATAGTAAAGCATACTTCTTGGTGTGTTGGTGGGGACGTCTGGAGATTATAGACACACTGATGGAGAGATTCCCAGTTATTGATGGCACTGTCCCAAAGGCTTGCAGCCCAGGTAGAATGTAAGGAAAGAAGGAAGAAAGCGGTCTGCACTGTCAAAGTTCCTTTCTCCTTGAGCAGGTGCATCCCTGTAGGCACTAAATTCCAGCATCTTTGACTTTTGTATGTGGACTCACACCAGTGTCTGTCCAGCGAGTGTCTAAACCTTCAGGCCGGAACTTGGGCTTCACCCTACTCGGTCTATTGCTCCTAACTTCATGTTCTAAGTACCTACTGGACCCTCCTTATTTATCTCCAAAAAGTGGAAGCCATTATAGACTATCTCTCCTTTGATTCTGAATTCCCTTATATAACTTTATATATTTTTTCCTATTGACTTTATTCTTCTAGATAACCATAATCCATAAAGCACCTGTGTGTACGTCTCTCGGTTGTGTTAAGGCTATTGGTCTGGTACGCGACTGGACCTGCCCTGAACCTAGGCAATGGAATCACATACTGTATAAACTCTAAGATAGTTGAACACATCTCTGACAAGACTCACAGAGAGTAACAGAGGAGATGAGACACTGGGGAGACTACTTCTCTCCATGACAAACTGTTTCCTCAATCTACACAGTCATGGAGAGATTAGAGAGTAGTCAGTTCGAACAAGCAGGAATTTGTGAGCAAAAATAATGACCATAATGACTTAGTGAGATCCACCATAAGGAAGGCACCATAAAGTACTCACCTAAGTGAGCTAAAAACATTGTTGAAACCAGAGTTTGGTGGGCCCATCAGGTGTGTAATTCAGGTGTCACTTGTACATTTCACTCCCATTGGTATTGTGGCAAAATAATCTTGATGTGACTTTTAGAATGTTAAGCAAAAAATAAATACCGAAAGAATTACTTCAGAGAAGGAGCTGATACAGTACAGAGTTTAGGATGAATCTAGTGCAGTCATGAGTAAGAACAGCGAAAGTGCAATTCATCTCTGAAAACCCAAAGACCACTGAAAATTTGCAATTTCTCCATTTGTTGTGAACGTGAACCCTAGTCTATTTGAAAAATAATTGCCCCCCTCAGAGTTATATTTGCTTGTACTGAGAAATCTGAAGTCCACATTTTGAGATTATGGCAGTTAGCTGACCCTTGACATGCTCAATTCACAATTGTGTTACCCACTCAAACTTGTGTCAGAGTACACAGCAGAGGTGAGCAGATCAAGGATTTTTATGAGGTCTGTAGCAATATTAGGGAGCTAAATGGTTAGTTCGAGCTCTGTGAGTTAAGATAGTGAGATATTCAAACACCAAAGACCCTTTGTATTTTAAGTCATTAGGCCCTTCAATATAATATACTATATTATGAAAGCGTAATAGTAGGTGATTCCAAGGACAGAGAGAGTAGCAGCTCAGTAATTCCATCAATGACCACAGCTCTTTTATTTTATGTCTTCTCTATCAGTGGTGTCACACAGACTTATGTGAAATGTCTTGCCTTCAATTTTCAAGCTCCATTACTTACTAATATATGCTATAGGACACAGAACCAACTTCTGTTAGTGACGTGTGTAGATTGTATTTTATCTATATTTATCAAGCTAACTCTTAGAAAAATATCCAACACTAAGCATTAGCTGCAATTTAACCTTACTGGCCTCGTGTTTTACTTTGTGATAGTGAGAGAAATGCCAGTAGCGTGCATGCATTGATGTTCCTTCGTCAGTATGTTTACTTACTGTGTGATTCTGCACCAGGCCCTGTTCCCATGTGCAGAAAACAAGAGATGTCACTCTGGGAAATAGATGACCGGTCCTTTAGCTTAATTCAGTACATTACACAATTATGAGTAGGCTAGAGACATACTAAAAAAGAGATATTCTGTTAGGAAAAAGAAAGGCAAAAATGTTTGGAAAGGCAATAGATGCCTACCATGTACAAAAAGTTATGGATACTTCAGTAAGAAATAGAAGTAAAACCAGGCTGTTTTACTTAATATCTTTACAGCGCCCCTATGTTCTAGTGATTTAGGGAGTCATCACTACTTTATTCAATCTGTAAACACTTCTCAGAGATAAATATTCCATTAAATATTTAACACCTGAGAAATCTCAAATACAAAGCATTTTACAATATGTAAGTAAATAGTATAGCAATCATAAAGTGAATGAGGAAAATGGAGTCTATTTTTTTGAGTTCTTAGAATTTCAAAATATGTTAAGTCAAATAGAATATTTCTGTTTCTGATTCACTTCTAGACATCACAAAGGTCACAATCACTGGTGAAAACTAATCATTGAAGGAAAAATCCCATAATAATATTCCACACAAAAACATATTTTACTGACAAAGCACAAAGTTATACAATCTGAATGTGCTAACGAAAAGTTAAATGCATAAACAAAATTGTCAATCAAGTAACAACAGAAAGAAAACAAGAGATTATCAGCTAAGATACAGGGAAATAAGCTTTAGTCAAAACGTTTCAAAAACTAACCAAGTAAATTTTAATAACTTTTCATTGTATAATTTTAGATTTTCATACTTTATGACATGAAATTTAAGTGAAATGGAACAAATAAGAATTTTGGTAAGTAATATCTAAAAATCTTATTTAAATAAATATTAAAAACACATTGTAATAAAATCGGTGGATCTGCTAGACGCTTTACAGCAGAAATATAAACAACAGGTAAGAAAACTCACAGGAGAAGTTTTGATTTGTTTGTTTTGAAAGTATAAAGAAGCCATTTCATTCTGTTGGGAGTTACATTTTACAATAAAAATAATGGT
Source organism: Dolichotis patagonum (assembly GCA_004027295.1). Lineage (NCBI taxonomy): Eukaryota > Metazoa > Chordata > Mammalia > Rodentia > Caviidae > Dolichotis > Dolichotis patagonum. The sequence goes on from PVJX010004233.1 coordinate 9,117, forward strand.
ATACTGATTTGATGGAACAGATTTAGTGAGACAATTCTACTTAAGTTCTTGGAATGTTAATTTGCATAATCATTATTCTAGATATCTCCTGATATGAGTCTACTAGTTATCAGTAATTTCTCACATGAAAAATTAAAGTGAATCAGAGATTTACATTGTAGGTACTGATTCCATTATAATTATTATATAGTCTCCTTTCTTTTTAATGCTAAAAGATTTTGGACAAATTAAACTCTTCCTTGGTCTTGGGCCATGGAAACCCAACTCCAATTACATGCTGATAAGTATATGCTAAAGATAAATCATTAAATAAATAAAGTATTTCACTGTTGCCTCCAATGTACAGAAAATGAAAATGATGTATTCATCCAAAAGTAGGAAAAGAGATAAATATATTTGACTACACCTTTAAAATATCTGGCTATTTTAAAGTTATTCAAACTATAAATTAATCTTAGCATCATTTTTTCAAAAGGGTTAAAATTATGTTTATATTTAATTAAAGCTATATTTAAAATAGCGACTGTAATGTAAAAATGTAATTTAGTAAAAATGTAATTTCGTGAAAGCATAATTCAGTATTATTTTGTTTGAAAGGTTAAAGTTATATTTATACCTTATTAAAATTGTATTGAAAAGATTGAATATTATCCAGATGTGAAAGTAATTTTAGTTTTTAAAAACAGTAGTATTATCACAGTCATTGACATATAAGGCAGTTCTTACATATTAGAATAGGTGGAAAGGTAAAGGAGGCATTGATTTCTGTATCGTAAATGTGATACCAAATGTTAAGTATTGTAAAACTGAAGCAGATTCATCAATACATTGGGAGCAGGGAGAGTCAGTGTTTTGTTCCTTAAACGATATCTTTAGTCAGGGAATATGTAGTCTGGTCGACACAAGGAGATTTAATTTATTATAATCATTTCGCTTTGCAAAAGAATCAGCTCAGTAAGGGTCAATTAGTATCAGAGGGTTAAATGAGTTAGCCACAGATCAGTTGTGATCAGTTTCTCCAAGATGAGCCAGTGAAAGAGTGCCCTTGCTCCAGTGAGCATGGCGTGGAGAAGGGCCCAGCAATGGGGCAGGACTGGAGGAGAACTTGGGCCCCAGCCCTGGGTCCGTAGTGACCAAAGACACCTACACATTTGCTGCATGCTGTAGAGTTCACTGATCATTGCATCTCCTCCATTAATAAACATCGTTCCTGAAGGTAAGTCTGTTGTATGTCCAGTTCAGGGTAAGAGGAATAAGACCTTGCTTCTACAGTTGGGGTGTTTGATCTTTTACACTGAACTCAATGCCAAAAACATTGTGAAGTACCAGTAAGGATGCAATTGTATTGATGTCATGTTATATTTTTCTTTTACTGAATCACTTGTTTCCAGGTGATAGAGGTAAACCAGCTAGGATTTTAAAAAAAAATTATGCAAATAAGTTATCAGAAATCATTTTGGATAAATTCATATGTTTGGAATTATATTCTTCTGTTAATACAAGCTGTCTGCAAACCTTGGAAAGTAGGTGTATCTAGTATATTACTTGTTTTAATACATGTTGTAGGTCTGTAATGATTTGGCATTTTTAATTAGTTGAAAAGCATCAGAAAAACAGTAATATTTTATGACATGGGAAAATTATACACACTCCCTATTTTCATATCTTTCAATAGAATTCTCTTTTCCTTCTTCTTTTCTTTTTTTTTTTTTTGTTTTTGGTACCAGGGATCGAACTCATGACTTTGTACTTGCCAGGCAGGTGCTTGTGCCGCTGAGCTAAATTCCTGGCCCTGAATTTTATTTTCACATAACTATATTCATTGTTTATATAGCAAGTATGGCTCCTTTCAGTCTAGGGGTAGATTTGATCAGTTGTGTCAGAGACTATATAAACCAAAAAGCCTGAAATAGTTACTCTTTGGTATTGGTAGAGAATCAAGCCAAAATCTCTGTTAAAGTAACCCAGGACCTTCAATTTTGCATAACTGGCTCAAGTTTTATTTATCAGCTATTTTAGAATACAATTTACATACTCAATGAGATAAAATATGTGCATCATAACATAAACAAGAAGAAAATTCAAGGGTAATAGTTGATCATGGTTGTCAGTTTGACTGGATTGACAGACACCTACAAACTAACAAAGCACCCATCTGGGTGTTTCCCAAGACGATTGGCATGTGGGTCAAAGAACTAAGTGAGGAAGACCTGCCATAAATCTGCATGATCCCATCTATTAGATGGGGGTCCTAGGTCAAACCAAAGCACATGAATGAGGAAGTTCCCTTACCTGTATGTGCAAGCTAATATCTTGAGCAGATGCATTACCTACTGCTGCATCGTGTATGGGTATCAGCCTCCATATTAGTCAGCCTTTGAGCACAGACTTATACTAGCAATGCTCCAGGAGGCTCCAGGGCTTCAGCTTGGGACTGAGGCTGCATCCTTGGTCCTTCTTATTCACAGAATTTCAGCTTCTTGGACCAAACAGGTAATGGTTTCCTTGACTCTCCGTCTGGTAGACAGTCATCATGTGCTATTCAACCTCTGATTATTTCAATCTAGTAAATCTCCTTCCATAATTATATATATATATGTGTGTGTATATATATATATATATATATATATATATATATATTCCATTGGTTCTCTTCTTCCAGAGACCTTTAATACACCAAAATGTAGATTTCCCCCCAAATTTGTTGCATTGTGTAGTATTTATTACTTAGAATCAAGATAATTCCAGCCATCATTCAACTGTCTGTGTTTGTGCAAATATATTATGAATTTTACTCCCCAAAATTTATAAATAAAATATTTACTTGAATGACAGGAGTGGGTCTCAGTGTGATTAGCCAAGTTAGTATAAGAAGTAGAATTTAATTTTCCAAATATAATTTTAATTTAAATTAATATAATCCTTTTTTCTTCCTGAGACTCTGTTATTTCTAACTACAATGTTAGTATAGCTTTTATTTTTCTGAAGACTCCTTGGCAGTAGTTGGTGTTTGGTTTTGTGGTTCTTATTTTTAATATTCCAAACAAAATTTGAAAATATGTCAAACAATATACGAACACATGAAGACATATACTTGGATGTAAATAAGTCAACATATATGAAGACATACGCACACATGTGCATAGACTAAAGTTGAATATCATAATAAGGGGAACAGGTCACACATATCACATTTATTTACAAAATATGTGTATGTTTCATGTAAATGAGTCAGCAAATAACTGTCATAATGTGCATAATTTCTTAAAAAGTTTACATCCCTATGGAGCATTAAGAAACATTAAATAACTAATAAATACTATCTATTCATTGGTTCAATGATTAGTTAATGGCCATTTCTTCCAGAGTACTAATTTATAGCATCTGAGTAGAATCATTTCTCCCTTTTTTCCCCCAAGGGAAATATGTTATCAAGGTTTAGAATTCATTGTGATTCATAGCTCCTGTGTCTCCAGAAAGATTTTGAGTGTACTCTTCTCTAACACAAACGCATAGTGAATTGATTTGCGATTTTACATGTCAGAGTAAATGGCTAGCTCTCCTAAGAAAATAGAGCAATTCCCATCACAACCCTACTCTCCCCGTTTTATCTTTATGGGCCATTCAAAGATGGTGACTTTGAAATTATATCCATTCTTTTCTGACAGTATGTGCCCAATTATTTAAATATCTAACTTGTAGCTATTGATCTCTATTGAATTTTCTTTGTCTTCCAAAGCCTTTGAGGAATTCTGTGAAAGTGTATAGCTGTATTTTCCTGAAAGGTAAAAGAAGAACCTGGGAGCTGCTGTGGATAAGAGTAATTCTGATGTGCTCTATCCATTGTACCTTATACACTCTTAAGTTGGTTTATTTCACATTCACTATTTTATCTTTTATAACCCTCAGAGTGAATGTTATTTTAATTCTGGTCATTACTGGTGTATACAATGATATGAATTATATACATCGCACAAGTTCTTGAAGAGTAGAAATTGTTAAAAATATGAAAATAAAAAAAGCTTGTTTTCCACCAGGAATAGTTTAGACCTATAGTGTCCCACAAAGGCTGCATATGTCCTCAGGTGGGAGTTTTGGAAAGTTGCAGGATTATGCTATAATCATCAGTGTGTTGACCAATCCATGAGTTTATGGCTAAATGTGATGCTAGGAGATGGGGTCTATTTGGAAGCAGTGTGCACGAGTGGTGTGACTGGAAAGGAAATATCTCCCTACTTGATTCCTCCCTCTCCTCTTTGCTTGCTGGATGCTGTGAGGTGAGCAGTTTTCCTCTACTATGCTCTTCTACCATGCTGTTTCTGCCTTGGCATCAACTGACCATGGACTGAACCTTTTGAAACTGTGAGTCAAAATAAACCTCTCTCTTCTTTTAAATTGTGTCAGGTATTGTGTCTTAGCAACAGGAAAACTAATGCACTGCTGTAGATAATTAGGAATAACAGTGGGTTATAAATACTTTCATAACTGACTGAAATAGAATTGAGTCTTTACAAATTAAAAAAATGGGGAAAATACTAAGAATAAAAAGAAGGAGAAGATATCTGATGTTTACCAATATATAATAAAAATTTCCTAAACTTGGATACCTAGCTCCAAAATGGTCTATGACGTTTTCAATTAAATTATTAAAAGAGATTGCATTAAATTCCTCAGGAAAACAAGAGTTGATTTATAACTAATAGGATTATTTCCATAGGCTACATTCAAATTGGACAATATTCTTCTTAATATTCTTTATTTTCTTGGATGCAGTTTCTAGCTCAGCAAGTCTTTGCTGGAGGAAATGTGATTACAAGTAGCCCGGGAAAAGCAGGCAACAATTCATTGGTGTGATTAATTTTGGTCATATGATTTTCGACAAAAGTCTCTTCTCTTGCATGTGAAATTTCCACTTCATCATGTAAACAAAAATAACACTTCATGTAAAGGAATATAAATGTAGAATTTAGGACAGTACAGACTCTTTTTATATGAAGCCATGGTCAACACAGGCAGCGAACCTCAGATTGTGAAGCATTGCATCTCTGTGGTGCATCCTTATTGGGGTGAAAGGTGTTACAGAGCAGTGCATATGGTACTCCTTCCCAGTTCTTCCTCTGGCTGTATGGCTATATTCCCCCACGCTAGAAGAAATGTTCTTGATCCTATTGCAATGGTTTAACAAAGGCCTCGTCCATTCATAAGAGGAGATTTGGAAGGCAGTTGAACCATGGGACTGATCTGGTCTCTGATTGCAAGAAGGCATAACCTGGGGGTGTTTGTCTCCCTCTTTCCTCTTGTTCTTTTCCTCTGCTTCCTGGATGCCATGATGTGAGCAGCTCTTGTCTCCCAGACCTTCCACCAGCCCACTTCTACTTGTAGCCCCCCCTAAGGACTGAAACTATGACCCAAAGTAAACCTCTTCTCCTTTAATTTGCGGGTGTCTAGATATTGACGAAGAATGTGACTAAGATGCTTGCATCCTGTATGTGATTGTAGCCACTTTATTTTCTGCCAAAAGGGCAAGATATATCTTCAAAGTGACTTACAGGAGTCCAAAGATAATTTAAAGAATGAGAAATTTTATGCAAATATGAAGACAACGTAATGAGCTTAGGGTGATAGTGCGCATTTGTTGTCCTAGCTACAGGGGAGACAAAAATTGGAGGTTGCTAAGCTGGATACTGACCTGGGCTCCTAGCAATATCCCATGTAAAAGAGGAAAAAAGAATCAAGAAATAAATGAAACCTGTCACTGTGTCAGTACTTGCTGTACTTTGCCAGAAAAGGCTCAGGTGACTGTACCTGAGACTTAGGGTTCTGTGGGACCAGTAGCTCCTATCTTTTCTTCTTCTTTTTGGAAAGGTAGAGAATGAATGGCCATCAGTGAGGAATGATACCACCTGTATTCTTGCATTAATCAACTGGAAGAGTCACAGGTTTTATGATTGCATAAAAAATCAGAAGAAATGGTCTAAATGATTCATTAAGATACCAGTTTGATTACAGAGATAATTATCTTTAAATTCATTAAAGGAATAAATACTTCTACCACTTTCTACCCTGAGGTATTATCTTAGTTACTTTTCTCATTACTAAGACAAAATATTTGACACTCAAACTTAAAGGAAGAAAGGTTCATTTACCTCACAATTTGTACAAGTTTCAGTCCTTAATCGACTGGGTTCAAGATAGGGTAGCATGGCAGAAAAGAAACAGTGCACTGTGGGCAGAAGGTAGCAAAAACAACAATGGATGACCACAGCTTTTTCCTATCCCTTATCAAGTCTACTTAGTGTAGGTAGCACTCACAGCCTTAATCTTAGTGCCCTTGAGCCTAGCATTGCACCATGATTTGCTCACAAACTCTAGATGCATCCACCTCTAAAAAACTCCATCTATGACCCAATGAGGCTTTGGGGAGACATCCAGATGCAAACCATAACAGTTGTGTTTTAAAAAGTGATCCTATAAACCCCTTTCTGAGGCTGGATAAATGTAGGTCTATCATCTCTACATGGCTGCTGATGTGATTTCTGTACTTCTGGAATCTGGGAACCATGGAAACTAACTTTGCAAACTGTTCTGTTCATGATACAATCACTCACTGTACCTTGGCGGCCCCAATTCTCAGCACATGCCCCTCACAGCAAAGATTACTCACAATCGTATACCCAGTAGAAATGCTTTAGGAAGCCAGTAATTTCATCAGCGGGGATAACAGGTTCATAAGACGTGGAACTGCTGGAAGGATCTGAATCTACGCCTCTTTGTCCCCATTTGCTTTATTACGACTGCCCTCATGTTGTGCTTGGAAAGCCCTGCACCGATACCCTGCTGCACTAGTTTCTTATCCTGGAAGTCTTGCTTCCATTGCCATATTCATGGGATGCTTCCTCTGATATTTAGTAAACTAGAGATTCATTCCGCTCCTCTTATGCCTCTTTTCATGACTCTTAGTTACCTGAGTCTTCTAAAATGTTTGTTTGCTATTAGTAAATTAGTTTGAACTATTTCAAAACAGGAACCAGAGTCTCTTAACATTTTCAACTTTCTCTGCACTATAATACCTGAAATAACATCCCTAATTAATGAATGCTAGTTAAATGAATAAAGCAATGAATGGATGTACACAAACATAACATGTGCTCACATTCCCTATCACTGTAAACAAGAAATTGTTTAAGGCCATGCCCAAAGCATCTAATCCTGGAGGGCATGGTAGGTGTCAAATGATAAACAAGACAGCATGTCTCTGAATGACAATTATGAGCTCATAGACTAATGGGAGGCCTTTTAAAAACACATTTAAAGGACAAAGACTGATTATGGCAAGTGAACCTGAACAGTGTAACTAAAACAAACAAACAAACAAACAAACAAGCACACAAACAAAACAAACAAACCCAGACAGGCTTCTTTTAAGATAGAGCAGAAAATAGAAACTATTAGGTGTACCTGAAAGGCAAGAAAATAGGTTCAGCTTAGACACTCTAAGTCATTGTCTAGGGAGCCAGGATTGGTTCCTGATGTAGTGAAAATGATTCTAATATTTATCTTAGGAGAGATAATATAAGAATAATATGAAAATTTTAGAAAAAAATAATCTGTGCATAAATGGATAGCAAGAAATTATGTTACTTCGAATGAATAATAATAGCACACTAAAAAAGAGAATGTAATTGGCTCAACATTTATATAATTTTAACTTACAAAAATAGTGAGTTTTAAAGAAATCATGCAGTTTTTAATCAACGATGCCAGAGTACAGTTGTTTTGTTCCATTCTATTGGGATCACATCACCAAATTCTCTAAAGAATTTCTCAAGTTCAATGAATTTTAACTATGGAGAAATTACAACTTCCGCTCCCTTTGATACTCCTCCTCACTAAAGTGAGTAGATATTTTCCATCATTTGCACTTTCTAAAGTCTTCTTTTGTGACTATCTATAGTCATGTTACCAGGGCTGGCCTGGTGCCCTGAAATGATTTTAAACATTTTCCTTTCAGGATTATTTTGACTCTAGAGGAGAGCCAGAGGTCACACAGGTCCCAGATATAATACATAAGGTGGATGAAGATATGGAAGCTTTTAAGAGCCTGTTTTTCCATTGGATGGCACTTAACAGCTACATTGACCTTATTTTGGTCATGTCTTGGAAAGAACCAAATGAGGTTTTCCACAACTGCCTCAGAAAGTGGCCAGAGCAATGAGAAAATGTTGGAAGTTACAGAGAGTATTTTGATGGAAATTAAGGACAATGTGTACTTTAATAAATTTTTATTTAAATATTCACCATGTGTTCTGATGACCCTTTGCCCCTGGTTATTATGTTATATGCAGTTTTGACATATATATCATGGCAATAACCATGCTCCTCCTCTCTCTTCCTCCTCTTGACCTTCTTTCCAGTTCCTCATGGTTCCTAAAGTTGGAGTGGACCAGTTCTGCCATCCATCAGAAGTTCAAACTTCTTTCCCTTTTGCTACATCTGGAACAATGAAATGAGTTGTTAAACATCATTGAGAGCCATAAAAATAATAAATCATGGTATCCAACATTCATAGTTCACCCATTCATCGGAAAATACTTCCTTCGGGTCTTGGATTGCTTCTGACCAGGTGGAATTTTGTAACATTACATCTGGTTTCTAATTGAAAAACATAGTTTCCTATTAGTTTCAGAGCATCTAAACTGTTTTGAATAATTATGACTTGTTTTGCATATAAAAATATTTAAAAATCTTCCTAAGGTTGTAGAATAGACTGGGTTGATGATTAGTAAATTAACAAGTGATCCTGTTAATCTGAAAAACTTACGCCATGCTTCCACATAATCATTTCCCTCCAGTTCTGAGACACAATTTGTTAGAAATATCTTACAAAGACTATCAGGAATTTTACAAATTTCTTGATTCACTAAATGCAATAAAACAAAGATGATATGAAAGAAAAAATGCTTTTTACTCACTTAATTTGTCATGCATACAATAAATGCCTAAAATTTGCAAATTTCTACCTTGGATACTTTCAAAATTTATGAGTTTCCTAGCATTTCTATTTCAAAGACATAGGTAAAGAGCTTTGAAGAGGTTAAGAAACCACTTTGATAAAATAGGTATTGTGTGCACTGTGCCTCCCTGTGAGAATCTCTGGGCCTTTTTCTTGATGGTGTAAATTCTGTCTCCAATTCTATGGAGCCTGAAATTAAACTCTGAAATTTTACTTATTGTATTCTCATGGCTTCTGTAACTGTTAGAAAGAGTTTGAAACCTTGCTTACATTTGTATGCCTTTGTTTTATTTCTTGAAGCCCATTAAAATTTTGAAATTCTGTATTATACCACTATTGAATGAAGTCTTAGGGTGTGTGTGTGTGTGTGTGTGTGTGGTGACTTTCTGTTACCATAGTAAATTTATGAGGTCATGAACTTATGAAGAGAAAAGGGTCATTGAACTCCTGGTTTTAGAGGTTTCAGTCCATATATGTGGCCCCACTATGTCATGTGGTTAGATACTACATCATTAAGGAATGCATGGAGTGACAGGAAGCAATCAAAGAAGGCAAAGGGGGCAGGACCTCTGCTGCAATACGGAGACAGAGTCACAGTGACTTAAGACCCCACAGGCTCCAACTCTGAAGGTTTCATCACTTCCTAAGAGAACCACGCTGAGGACCAAGCCATGCCACAGGTACTTAGATACTCGAGAGCTCACGAAAGCATTCCTAATAACACTGGTTCATACATTTCCCTTTTTATTATGAAAATGAGCATTTTATTTCACCTGTAGAGATCATCTGAGTTATTTAACTTGAGAAGAAAGTGTCTCTCAATATATTCTCGTGGCCTCTGTAAAGGTTTCAGCAATCATTACAGATTCAGGAGTTAGAATTTAATCTACATTTGATAATTGCAGCTTTTTGGTTCACCCAAGTATTTTATGTTGGGATTATTTACTGGCCTTCACAAATTTCAAGAAAAATGTTGTTAACATTTGCTTTTACTTCTGGCTCAAGACCAAATTTTCAAGAAGGATGCTGTCTTACAAGGTGAGTTATTATCTGCATATGATGATTTTTAATGTAGTAGTGTACAAAGAATGAGTTAAAGAACACTGTTCTATGCCAGATTTTTTTATTATTATCACTGAAAGTTTCAGAGTAGTCAGCTTGGTATGGCAAGAAATGTAAGTTCCTTCTTTTTTGTGTGATTTAAAACTGATCAGTTTAAGTTATTTTCAAAATCATTGCTGTGTTGGAAATGTCTAGTTTTTATCCAAGTATTGTTAGCTTGTAAATATTCTTGGTTTGAATTCACATAGCCAGAGGCATTTCTATTCAATTAAATAAAAAAAAAAAACCTCTTTGGGTTTGTGTGTGTGTGTGTATGCATAAAATTCCACTAATTGTTGCTCAATTTACTCTATAACATGCTGATAAACATTGAGTTCAGACCAAATATGGAGTTTAGATGGAACATAATGTATTAAATCAATCTGAGTAGCTAACAAATAAATATATGAAACTTCTTAAGAGATTTTGTGGAGTGACTAGGCTAAGAATTGGAATCTGAATAGTTTTTTAGATGGTCAAAGTCAAGGTCAAGGTCAGGAGGGAGGAAGTTTGGTACATGGTATCTTCTGTAGAATTCTCAGGATGTGTTTCAAAAGTGATCATCTACGGTTTTTTTTTTTTTTTGGAAAAATAGTGCAGATCAGAATGATTATCTAGTTCCAGAGCTTTATAATTTATTAATCATAAATAGTTAGATCGAACACTTTTGCATTTGGTTGTTTCTTTCATTTTAACTTCATTATCTTCTTGACTTCCTGTACCGGAATTTCTGTTAAGGTAGAGGAGAGATCTAACTCAGGAGAAGAGGCAAGGTGAATCTTTCAGCCAGGCCACTCCCAGGACTGGACCGCAGGCAGTACTGGGTGAGACTATTACCCAGTTTACTCATGTAGCTGGGTGTTAGGGCAAGCATTTTGGGACAGTTCTACTGGCCACAGAATAAATTCTAATAGATTTCCCACATCATGCCATATCCTAGCAATGTAGTCTGGTTTATACCCTTTTCGTCACTCTCTTGTTCCTCTTTTATTCCTCTGTCCCTCTCCAAGAATTTTGCTACAACTAATCTGTTCACACAGCAAATGACTTGCTAATTCCTAAGTCCTATCATCAACTCTTAGCTTCTTCACTTTGACTTAGAGGGCTTGACCACCTGACTTTTTCCAATTGGTAAATGAGTGCTTATGTTACATTATTTAGCTCACTGCCTCTTCCTTTCTTCTCCTTCCCTGTCAAATGTACATCTTCAACCCCTTGCACAATCAGGAAGTAGAACTGCTTCTTTTGTCTGTCTTCAAAATTTTCCCACATATCTATTACTTATCACATTGAACAGTTTGTTGCTTAGATATCAATTTCCTGTGCTACACTTTGATGTCTTGAAACAGAATTAAGGTACCAAAATGCCAAATACAGAATTCAAGTTGAAACTCACTATGAATTGAATTGAATTGAATGTAAATTGGTACTGAAATTTAATATAACATTTTGCTGTGCGAATGCTGGATATCACTGATGCAGTGACTTCAGTGTCATGACTCCCTATTGAGGTTTTCGGACTCCAAAAGTCACAATTTAGGGAACCATTTGGAAATACAGAATTTGTGTTTTCTAAGATTGGTTCCATTTCTAAGTCTTCTGTTGGAATCTACAATGCAGAGTTGAAAACTAGGAATGAATTTGAAAATAAATGTATAGTTTTGCATCCAGTGGTAGGGCTTCTCACAGATTTCAGAATTATACAGAATCCCCTGCCTTAGGCAAACTTGTAGTTTGACTCAGTAACATGGATTCTTTATTTCCTCACAGTACAAATTTCTTTTCATGCCTTAGCCTGAATTCTATTTCTAAATTTCTAACATCTCCTCAATTAATGGAAGAAGCCACTGCTCACTGTTCCATACCAATATTTCTTTTCTTTGAAGATTAGGTCTCCATTCAACCTCCTGCTTTTCAAGTCAGATGAATTGCATTTTTCTCTCTCCCTCCTGCTGGGCTAATTCCATGACTTTTTAATCACTTTACTTGTTCTTCTCTGGTTTTTTTTCCCCTCAAGCCCCCCAAACTGCCTTCCTGTTTCTCACTGGGGTCTCTGCTTTATGAAAAAGCTACTCAGACTTGTCTTAGTTTGTTATTTCCAGATGGCAGAGAGCCTTCAGCATGGTGGGAGTCTGTTTACTTGTACAGCTTTCTACAAAAGAACTGCTCTCTGCGGCAGGGCAAGCACTTTGGGCTTCAGAAACTGCACCAAATCCACACTGTGTCTACAGATAGGCCCTGGGTTAAACTATGCATCATACAAACTGGGGGTTTCCTGGTGTGAAAAGATGGTGGCTTCCAGGAAGAGTTCTTCATTGTTCCAAAAACTGTGGACATTCTCTAAATATTCCATTTCTTTCAGGAATTGCAGACATGTTGCTAAGCATAACTCAATTCTTCTAAAAGTTTAGAGTCTGTGGCTTGTCAGCAGAACAAATACCCATGGCTCCAGTGGGCCTTGCCTGTGAAATCAGAAGCAGGGTAATCCTGTTGGATGTTGGCTCTCTGCTTCAGTGACGAAGCACTTCGATAATACTCTTCTACAGAGGTGTTTTTTACAATCCAATGAGCTAACAAATTCTAACCCACTGAGCTTAAAACAAGATGAAATAAAATAAAACATAAAATGTTCTCTTTTGCAGAACTGGGCATGGAAATTTCTTATGGTCTTTTTTTTTCTTTCAAGTACTGAAAATGTTCCAATGTTCCTTTTTATGTGGTTGGGTAAAAATAATTCATAAAAGGAATATTCATTAGTAGCTCTATATCATTAAAAGGCCGTCCAAGTTATTTTTTCCTCTTATGGTCTGCGAAGATTCTATTTAATTTAAAGCCTTCAGCAGGATAAATTAATGTTTGGTTCATCCCTCGCACTGTCTTCCCTTGTTTATTAATTAGCATAATCTTCTAACATTTAGAAAGATAAAGCATGCTGAACACTGGGGAGATACATTTAGAAAAGGAATACAAAAACTGGTACGAGTCCTACCTCCTCACCAGCCTTCTCTATTTATTAATTTTAATCAAGGAAGGTTGGGCTATAAACACTTCACCATTTTATATTTGCATGTAATGTTTCCTCATTAGCAGCGAGAGAGAGAGACACAGAATACAGATGATTAATCTGCCTGTCTTAAATGGCAGCATTTTGGAGGAATGTGGCAAGTGATACATTTGAAGATGCATCAAAGCGAAATCATTTGACATTGGGATCACCACAGCCAGGAGAAAAAGTTGTTTCACATAACAGAGACACATGACTTCTCAGAGCTGGTGTTAGATTTCTGCCACCCACCTGGGTCTCAGAGCCTAATATGCTCCATTACTGGCAGAAGACAACATTCACTTTGTCCTCTAGAAAATGTTTCTGTCAGGGGCACCCAGGTATTAATTAAATATTTACATAATACATATTTAATTAAAATTGTTAGTCTTCCTAAAACAACAATGAAAAAAGGCGTCTCATCTGGGACAGGGTTTCTTGAGTTACTACTTTCTCTAAAAATCTAACAAGGTGAGGGCAAAGAACACGTGGCTTTTGTTTGTTCCTTTGCTAGTCTAGCTTTGGATGGTTATTAAGCAAGCAGTTATTTTTAAGCAGTGTTTTATATTCATAGAAAACCAGGGAGAGTTCTTAAAAATGTTTTTTCAATTGAAAGCATTTGCTAGACAGATTATAACGTCTCCAGATAATCATTTCTAAGAATTACATCAAATTTAGTGACTACAATGTATTTTGCTGATGATTGCGGGTTGACAGGTTTTCAGGCTTTTTCTATGTTCATATAAAGATTTGCAATTAAAATTTTTGTACAAGGAGCATGGGAAACTGATTGAAACCTTGAATGAACAATATGGAAAACAAGCAGAATTCATAAAGCAAACTGAAAGAGACATCCAAGAAACAAAAAAATTCTATTCAAAGCATGCAAAACCACTTAAATGAAGCTGAGGATAGGATTTTGGACCTTGAGAATAGGATTGCAATTATTGATCATGAAAGGATATAACTTTTAAAAATAGCGAAGCATTGCAAAGCAGCATGAAATGATAATCCAAAAGCTTCAAGATGATGCCAAGAGCAACAATATAAGATTAACAGGCATTAGTGAAGAAGCTGGAATCAATACAAATGACATAACTAAAATATTCACAGAAATAAAGGAGAAATTTCCCAAACATGGGGGAAAAACCTGATATGCAGATAAGTGAGGCATATAGAACACCAAACAGTCACAACCAATGTAAATCTACAACTAGAGACATACAACCTAAAAACAGAACACTAAAAGCTGTTAGAGAAAAGACATGAGTCACCTATCGAGGAAAGCCCATTAGAATCATAGTAGACTTTTCAGCACAAACCCTCAAGTCAAGACGTGCTTGGAGTGAGATATTTCAAGCCTTGAAAGAAAACAACTTTCAACCCAGACTGATGTACCCAGCAAAACTTTCATTCAAATTTAATGGAGAAACAAGATACTTCCATGATGAAGAACAACTGAAGAAGTTCATATCTACCAAATCAATCCTAAAAAGAATATTGAAAGACATACAAGACAGAGATAAAAATGACCACAATCCCCAGAACAACAAAAAGAAACCACCAAGCTGGACAAGCAATTAAATAAGGGGGGAAAGCATAAAACAAACAATAGGAACATAACATGGCAAAGTTGAACCAGTACATACCAGTGATATCTATAAATGTACATGGCCTCAATTTAACTATCAAAGGAAATAGGTTGACAGAATGGATCAAGAAACATGATCCCACAATATACTGTATACCAGAAACACATCTGACTCAAAAAGAAACTCATAGATTAAAAGTCAAAGGATGGAAAACTGTATTCCATCTAACAGGAACCCAGAAAAAAGCAGGGGTAACAATTCTACTTGTAGATAATGTGAACTTCAAACCTAAAATGATTAAAAGAGGCAAAGATGGTCACTACATACTCATAAGTGGAAAAATCCAAGAGTAAGAACTAACAATTACAAATATATATACACCAAACACAGGAGCACCCAACTATGTAAGACAGACACTAATGGACAAATACATAAGAACCAAATACATAAGAACCCAATTATTACAGGGGACTTTAACAGCCCATTGTCACAAAGAAATAGATGAACTAGACAAAAAGTCACCAAAGAAATAATAGAACAGAATCATACCTGTGAGCAGTTGGACTTAGTAGATGTTTACAGAGTGTTCCACCCAACCACATCAGAACACACATTCTTCTCAGCTGCACACGGGACATTCTCCAAAATAGACCATATATTATTCCATAAGACATTCTTAAGCAAATGCAAAAGTATTTAAATTATCCCATGCATACTATCTGACCATAGCACACTGAAATTGGAAATTAATGGCAAAAGAAATTGCAAAACCTGCATAAATACATGGAAATTAAATAACAACCTTTTGAACAACCAGTGGGCTATAGATGAAATTAAAGAAGAAATAAAGCAATACCTAAAGTTCAATGAAAATGCAGACACAACATACTATAATTTGTGGGATGTGATGAAAGCGGTTTTAAGAGGGAAATATATTGCAATAAATTGTCATATCAAGAATACAGAATGAGCACAAATGAACAACCTAATGCTTCATCTCAAGCTTCTAGAAAAAGTAGAGCAAGTTAAATCCAAAGCTCATAGAAGAGAGAAAATAGTAAAGATTAGAGCAGAAATCAATGCAATAGAAACTAAAAAAAAACAACAAAAAGAATTAATGAATCAAAAAGCTGGTTTTTGGAGAGAATAAACAAAACTGAACAACTACCAAAGCTCAACCAACAAGATATAGCAATTTTGAATAACCCAATATCAGCTATTGAAATTAAAAATGTAATTAGAAAACTTACCAATGAAGAAAAACCCAGGCCCTGATGGATTTATAGCTGAATTCTACAAGAAATTTAGAGAAGATTTGATGCCAATACTCCTTAAACTCTTCAACAAAATTGAAAAGAAAGCAATCCTCCCTAAATCATTCCTGGGGGCATGTATTACTCTTATACCAAAACCAGAGAAAGACCCAACCAAAAAGGAGAACTATAGGTCAGTCTCACTAATGAACATTGATGCAAAGATTCTCAATAAAATGCTGGCAAATAGAATGTAGCAAACCATCAAGAAGATTATACATCATGAACAAGTGGGGCTCATTCCAGGAATGCAGCGATGGTTTAACATACGTAAATCAATAAATGTGATACATCACATCAACAGAGCCCAAAACAAAAACCACACAGTCATCTCAACAGATGCAGAAAATGCTTTCAATAAAGTCCAACACATGTTCATGATAAAAACCATTCAGAAACTCAGAATACACGGTGTCTACCTCGACCTTATAAAGGCCATCTATGAAAAACCAACAGCCAATATTATACTAAATGGACAAAAACTGAAAGCTTTCACTTTAAAATCAGAAACAAGACAAGGATGGCCACTATCATAACTCCTTTTCAATATAGTTCTGGAAACACTAGCCAGGGCAATCAGACAAGAGAGAGAAATAAAAGGAATAAAGATAGGAAAGAAAGAAGTTAAATTATCACTATTTGCAGATGATGTGATACTCTATAGAGAAGACCCAAAAAACTCCATCAAAAGACCACTAGAGGTAATAAACAAATTCAGCAGTGTAACTGGCTACAAAATCACCTTGCAAAAATCAATAGCATTCCTGTACATAAACAAGAAACTCACTGAGAGAGAAAATATGGAAATACCGCTCTTCACAATAAAATCTAAAAAAAAAAATGCAATAGTTAGGAATCAACCTAACTAAAAATGTAGAAGACCTATGCTGAAAATTATACTTTGCTAAAAAAGGAGATTGAAGAAGATATTAAAAGTGCTCTTGGCTAGGAAGAACCAACATTGTGAAAATGACCATACTCCCAAAACTGTTATACAGATTTAACGCAATTCCAATCAAAATACCATTGATACACCTCACAGATCTAGAGAAAACACTCTTAAAATTCATTTGGAAACAGAAGAAGCCTTGAATATCAAAGGCAATTCAGGGCAATAAAGACAAGGCATGAGGCATCTCAATTCCTGACTTGAAACTGTACTGCAAAGCCATAGTGATAAAATCAGCATGGTACTGGTAAAGAAATAGACTTGAGGATCAATGGAACAGATTAGAAGATGCAAGTATAAGTACAAACACACTCAGCCACCTGATATTTGACAAAGGGGCTAAACATGTTCACTGGAGGAAGGATAGCCTCTTTAATAAATGGTGTTGGAAAAATTGGCTCTCCACATGCAGAAGACTGAAACTAGATCCATGCCTATCACCATGCACAAAACTAAAGTCTAAATGGAGCAAAGACCTAAACTTTAAAACAGAAACACTAAAATCTACTGGAAGATAAGGTAGGTAGAAGTCTTGGAGATATAGGGGTACGCGGAGAATTCATGAACAAAACGCAAACTGCATGGAAAACACTTCTGAGAATCAACAACTGGTATCTCATATTTTTGAAAAGTTTCTGCACTTCAAAAGAAATAACCAGCAGAGTGAAAAGAAAATCCACAGAATGGGAAAGAATTTTAATCCCAACCCCCGAGACAAAGGACTTATATCAAGAACATATAATGAACTGAAAAACATCAACCCCCTCAAATTCAAAGACCCTCTCCAAAAATGGGCATCTGAGATGAACACACAGTTCTCAGGTGAAGATACACAAATGGCAAATAAATACATGAAGAAATGTTCACCATCACTGGTCATTTCAGAAATGCAAATTCAAACAGCATTGTGATTTCATCTCACTCTGCAAAGAATAGTTGCCATCAAGAAATCAATGGATAACAAATGGTGGCGAGGCTGCGGGAAAAAGAACACTGCTCCACTGTTGGTGGGAGTGTAGACTATTGCAACCACTATGGAAATCAGTATGGAGAATTCTCAGAAGACTAGGATTGGAAGTTCAATTTAATCCTGCTATTCCCCTCCTGGATATTTTCCCAGAAAACCTGAAAAGGTCATATCACAGTGATATATGTGCACCCATGTTCATAGCAGCACAATTTGTAATAGTTAAATCTTGGACACAACCAAGACACCCGTCAACCACAGAGTGGATGAAAAAATGTGGTGTTTTTATACAATGGAATATTACTCAGCTATTAAAAAGGATGATATTGAGGCCTTCATAGGTAAATGGAGACAACTTCATAGGTAAATGGAGACTATCCTCATTAGTGAAATAAATAAGAATCATATTTATAAATATTACATTGTGTCTGTAGTGTAAAAAATAATAAGAAATGTAGGAGTAATAAAACCCAAAATGTGTAATTGCTACCATAAAAAAGGGAAGAAAAGAAAGTGCTCTAAAGGCTATAACTGCATATATGTTTAAGTGTGTAAGATGAATGACCATATTACTGTTTTTGTTAGATCGTGGAGCAAAACTGTTAACAGTCTCACTGTTTGAATGTTTACTTTATATGTTTTGTTTTAATTTTGTAACTTGAACAACTATTTCCAAGATGACAGTATGTAATTTATCAAGTAATGATTTCTTAGTGTTTTTTGTTCTTTTCTTTTTTTCCTTGGAATTCTGTATTGTTGCTACCCTTTTTGCTGTTTTGTTTTGTTTTATTTTTCTCTTTAAATAAAATAAAATGAACAAATAAAATTTTCATACAAACACACAAAATCTAGTATAAGAAAGCTTCTCATTAAAAGTACGTAGGGTAGAAAAGGATAGAAAGTTGTCCAAATGATGTCCTAATGGAGTCGAGAATAGGTTTGGATTGAGCACCATACCCGTCATTAAAATCTGCATGAAAATGACCTGATATCAACCTGAAGAAAGAAAGAGAAATGATGCCTAGATAACAAAATATGTAACACTGATTCTCTACCTGCACTTGATTTTTAGCTTATTAACCTCATGGACTCATGCAGAAAAAACAATATGAATTATTTCTGATCATATTCGTTAAATATAGATGGCACGCCATGCTGAATTCTGTTGCTTTTGACAGTGACAGATTCCTTGGTATCCAGATTTCCCTGGACAGTCCCCAAACTGTCTTCCTCCCCAAACTTCCTAATGCATTGCATGTCTCATTCCCATTATGCCATTTTTCTGCTTTCGTTTATCATCGTGTCATATGTGGTTGTCCATCTTAGGTGCGATGCAGCTTATCCTACAAGCAAAATCTCTCAGGATCAAACTAACAAGCATACTTGTGCTTAAAAATGAAAATCACTCATATGGTGCTGTGTGCACAAATACATCTTTGATACATTCGGGAATTCCCATTCATTTCTCCTCTTAGGCCATTATATTACCATGTTTTAAAATTTAAAAGCCTGTCCTTTCCTATTAAAGCACTAGTTCCAGACATATTTAGTGAAATATAGAGTTATAAATCCTTATAAAATCTTGGCTACGTGCCTTCTTAGTACTCTAAAAATTCAAATACCTAGTAGATTTTGAAAATGAACAAAGACATTAAAAGAGCACTGTGCTAATATGGCTCTAGCTGTAGTGATTATTCAGTGATAGATAACTTCCATCTGCCTTCAGGTTGAAATATTTGTTGATACTTTGGCTTCAGCCCCAGGCAAAAGTAGAATTTATGTGTCAAGAAAATAAGGGATCAAAGACATAGGTAATTAAATGGAACACATATGAAAGAGTGACCAACAGCTCCAACAAGAATTAAAGAAATTCAACTAGAAATTAATTATCTAATCAAAAATAATGTATAATCCAATATACAAATTATTGTTATATATTTCATTGGGTTTGGAAGAGTGGAGTAAAAAGAAGAAATGAGGCAATGGTATGAAATAGGAGAATGAAATGCAGGGTTAAGTAATAGAGTAAAATCAGAGATATGGGTTTAAGTATAAGTGAAACAGGAAATCAATTCAGATTTAGACTGAGAGTGACGTAGAGTCAATACCATCATAAATGTCACAGAGGTGCCTGAGCAGAGTCCAGGAGGCTGAGGCAAAAGGATTGGAAGTTTGAGGTTCAGCCTGGGCAGCTTTGTGATTGATTACTGGGTTTGAAAACCTGTCTCAAAATAAAATAAATAAAATAAAATAAAATAAAATAAAATAAAATAATATAAAATAAAATAAAATAACCAGGGATTTGGCTCAATGCTAAGGCCCTGGCTTCAGGTCCCAGCACCAGAAAAAAACAAAAACAAAAACAAAACATGATATCATATCTCCTGACATTGCCAAATCCCATATGCATTGCCAGGTGGCCTTGGGTTGTCAGCCACTGTCTTAGAGGGCTGAGCACAGGGCAGAGCAGGGAAGGTGCTCCCCAGGGGCTCAGCCAGAGGACCAACCAGGGCTTCATTTGGTGTTCGTGGACAAGATGTTGGATTTTGGAGGTGGCTCCTGTCCCTGAGAGACCCTTTAGCAAGTTTTCAAGGCAAATCTGAGCCCTGTCTCCTGCGCAGCTCAAGTCTGACATGATGAACGTTTCGAAGACTGTGGACTTGCTTACACATGTCCAGCCTGACTACTAGGATGCTGAATTCAGGAAACGACCCGTGGCACTTTTGTTATCCAGTCTATCTAGTCCTTAGTCAGTATTTGCTAAATAACTGTCAGCCTGAATCAAAGAATCAATCTAATTGCCTTTTTAAAAGGACAGTCAGAAACCACCAGGTAAGGTAACCAGCGGGTGTTTTCTGAGTAGCCTTGAATTGTGACTTGGCTGTCATTAATTTTGGTAAATCACTCCATTAGCTCTTATCTTTTGAAATTTCCCCAAGGTTCTTGGCTATTTTTTTTAATTCTCTGTTCTTTCCCCTCTTTTCATCTCACTGTGTGAAATCTGAGTTACAAGCAGGCTTACTGATTCCTTTCTCACCTTGTTTTATATATGAATTAGCCCATCAAAAGTAACACATTTTTTGCAGTTAAAAAATAATTTCTAGCATTTCTTTGACTCTTCCTTAGAGGCTGTATCTTTCCACTAACAATACTCATCCACTATTACAGATCGTGTACTCATAAGGTCTTTAACAAATGGATTATTTAAAAATCTATTCTCTGATGACCGCTTCATGTACAGTTTTGTTCATTGCCTTTTACCAACCATCACAGTACATGTTCTTTTGTCTTTTGAATGTCTTCTAACTTCCTATCATGAGTCAGGCGTCTTGTATCAAGTAATAACAACTGAATTAACTAGGGATTCTAGGAGAGAAGCTATGTTAACCTGGTTAGATCCTGGATTTGCCTTTATTTAACATTATTTGCAGCTAATGGCTATCGCTACAAGGGGCTAGAGATCCCTTTGGTATCTTTATTTCCTTTTTCTTTTGATTTTCAGCTTGTCTAAGTACCTCTCCTGAGAAGGAAGCCTTGTTTTACAGCTCTTTCAGATGTAATTCATTGTTATTATACTGGAGTTCTTTTGGTGTCCTGGTAAGAATTCTGGAATAGGGAAGAATTCTGGCATAATTTTCCAAATGAGCCTCTGTGTTTTAATGAGACTATCTGAGGATTGTGCCTTTTACAAGTATTTCTGCAGGGCTGTAGGTCATCATCTCTGTGTCCCTGTTTCCTTTCATGGCTGTATGTTTGCATCAAAGTATGTTTGACATCCTGAGCTCTGTTGCTTTCATCCTCTCTTAGATGAGACAGAAAATCCAGAGCAAGCAGAAGAGAGAAGGAAAATACCTTCGTCCAGCTGAGATAAAGTAGATTTATCAAAGTCTCTCTGCTGGAGAATAGATGGTTAGGAGAAGATTCTGGGCATAATTCATAAGAACTATTCTATCTTTCCTCCAGCAAGACTCACAATGTAGACTTTGGAATCCTCACATTGATAGCTTGATGAATGTCTTAGTTACTTCTTTATTACTGGGACAACATACCTGACATTCACAAGTTAAAGAAGGAAAGGTTTGGTTTAGCTCAGTTTATAGAGGTTTCAGTCCATACTCAGCCGGCTTCAAAGTAGACTAGCATAACTACAGGATAAACAGTCCATGGCAAGACAAACATGCAGCAGCAAGCAGCCAGCCTCTCTTTCCCTTTTATTCCATCCAGGATACAAGCCTATTGGCTGGTGCTACCCACACCCAGTACCTCCCTATTGTCCACATTCAGAACTGTGCTAAACAAATCAGTGAACTTATTTAGTTAGCATATCATGCACCCTTAATTCATATTTATGCACTCTAGATCCAGCTGCCTCCAAAGAGTCTTATCCATGAACATGTGACATTTTAGGGCCTCATCTAAATTTAACATGTAATGATGAGTTTTTTTGTGATACAACCCATAGAAATGTGAGGCACATTTACAGCCTTTTTCTCTAGGAGAAACCAGGAAACTAGGAAATTAAGAATTAGGAATTTCTAATTTTCATAGAGAAATTTACTCCTCGAATAACCTCCAGCAGTTTATAAAAGTAACACTTAAGTGTTCTGACGGATTAACTGCTTCAGTGGAGTGCACTGTGGGGAAGCAGATCTGGGTTGGGGATCTGGACCAGCTCCAAGAAAATGGGGGCTGTGATTTGCTCTGTTTCCTGTTTCTCCTGGGCCCCAGAAAAGCCACAAATTTTGTTGTTGTTGTTGTTTATCCAGGTTTTTTTTTTTGTCATAACTATTAAAATTATGTCTTCCAACCACAGTCCAGGGTTGAAACGGGGACTTAGAAACAGTTTTGAATGCTGATTTTTCTAGGTTTTCCTTTGTAATTCCTTTAATAAGAATGTTTCTACCTTCTGTCATATTTCAAGAAGCAATACAAAAATGTGTCATAAAGGAAACAAAAATCACACTTGGAGTTAAACATAATTCACTGCTACCTACGTTATTGCTTTTGTCCTCATTATTTTAAGAACATGCCACTTGGCTCCTCAGTTGACATATTATAAGTAAAACATCCCTTTTTTCATTAATTTAAAGCAAAATAATAGTTTTTCAATACCAGCTGTCATGTAGAACACGTGTGTGAGTGTGTATGTGTATTTGCACCTCTACAAGTGAGTACTTTGCTTACAAATTTCTTCTGTTTTATAGGGGATTGAACCTAGGATCTTTGCACAGATACTCATCCACAATCCTTTCTGTATCTTAATTCTGCGGCAGTGTCTCTAAATTAGCCACTGTTGGTTCAGACTTTTTATCCTCTGCCTTCAGCCTCCCTGAGTGAGATGGGTACTGGTGCTCGCCACCCTGTGACCTTTCCATAAAAGCAGTGCCCTGTTCTTTCCTCTCCTGACCTACATGGCCAGTACTAGGCTGAGCACCTCATAAGGCTCAGGAAGTTATTCAGAGTAGTAAATGAATGAAGAAATATTAAAAAATTTATATCTTTTTCAGTATCTAGCCATGCACAGTCAGTTTTGAAAATACGAGAGTTAGTGTATTGAATTTTCACTTATTGATTTACCAATTCACATAGAGATACTCTCCTTTGGGTGCTTCCCCCTGCCCTATTTCTTTTTTCACTTTCTTGGCCAGTCTTCCTTTTAAAACTTACCTGACCATACCTATTTTTATAGTATAAAAGGACATAAAGAAGTCTGGATCCAAGTCTCTTTAGATTACAGTGGAAATCTATAGATGAATTTCCAATTAGTGATTACCCCTTAAAAATAGTTTTTCAAGCTACATATCCATCCCCAGATAAATGGGTAAAGGAAATATAGTATTTACATGCGGTGGAGTATTACTCTGCCCCAAAGAAGTATCACCTTGAGTCATTTGTAGGCAAATGAATGCACTTTGAGACAATAATTTTAATGAAATAAATCAGAAATAAATCAAACATGCTGAAATATGACATGGTTTCTCTGGTATGATAAACACAGCTTATGAATCCAGTAATGCCTTGCTTTACAAACCATTTTGCTTGTACACAAATGCAGTCAGCAAAATTTTGCTTCTGTTCCCAAACTCCATAGGACCATCTCCCCCCCCACACACACAAAGGGAGTGTTCTCCAAAATACAAAAGTAACTAAACTTATAAACCAAAGTACCACTGTCATGTGCAAAATAGAAGACAACCGAAAGTAGGGAGACAGATTTTCTCAAATGTGATAGGGACCAAGAGACGGAGGGAGGAAGGACAGACGCAGGAGGAGAGGGAATTAAGAAGGAGTGAGGGTGTGTAGTGAAGGAGCGTAAATGTTATGTACTACAAACACAGACTGATAAAAAGAAAAAGGAAACAGATCTATTGGAAACAGTTCACTCGCTTCTGAATATCAACACAAGCCCTTTGCTTTTGCGTCACTTGAAACACTCAGGTTGATATTCTTGAAAAAGTATGCGTAATCATAAAAGTGTCAGGGGAAAATAAAATAATGAGCCCACTAGATGGTACTTGTGTAAGAGAGATAAGAAGATGGTGGGAATTAGAGAGTCTGAGGAGGGTAGATAGAGCAGTTATCTCCCTCTGCAATGCACTCTTTAGCCTTAGGATTTATAACTACCTATGAAGATGAGAATATTTTTTGAGGAAAGCTTATAAAATTAATTGTCAATATTTGCCAAAAGAATGCTTGTATTTTAGCAAGTACCCTTGAGACAAGATGTTCACATTTTCAAAATTTTGTAATAGCAAAAAAGCAATTAAGAATTAATCCATATTTATGACTAATTCAAGCTTTAGTAAGGTCTATTTAAAAATATGTATATATATATATGTGTGTGTGTGTGTGTGTGTGTAGAATTTGTCTTTACAATGGACAGTTAAAGTTACTATGTAAAAGCTAATATATATATATATATATATATATGAAAAGACTTTCCTTGGCACTTGAGTTTCTTTAGCTTTAAATATGCAGGAATTGTGAGTCAGTGCTTTAAAGATGCAATTTCTATTATCCAAGTCAAATGAAACAAAAACAAATTTGGTGAGAATCAAAAATCTCTTTCTGGCTCTTAATGAATTGTAATCACGAATTAAAATCACTGTGGAAGGATGCTCCAAACATCAATGAACAATGAAATTATTTTTTCCACTTTCATTATTTTGTGCTACAGGATCCAATATAATTGTAGTTGAATAAACAAATAGTGGTACAATTTTAAAAGCATAAATTTGAAAAGTCATGAGTATTTCTGGCAGTAAATCCAGACGTTACCTCTACCACACACATTCTTACTGCATTTTAATTAGCAAAAAAAGGTTACAAGTAAGGCTGCACATCTTACTAATTCTGCAAAGAAATGAAGTGCTCCTTTTTGATATCTCTCACAAGGAAGATTTAGAAATGTCAGAGACTGAGTTATAGGAAAAAGACCATTTCATGGCCTAGTAATTCAGGCAATACAAACTAAGCAATAAGAAGGGGAGAGAGATAATTGAAGTAGGTAGGAGAGAAGAAAGATTGCGGGATAAACATTATGTATGGAGCTATCCTCCCCAGGTAATGAGGTGATAGATCTAATCTTTCGTAAAATGTAATATACAAATAGCCCTGTTTTCTAGAAACAGACAATCCTTGCAGCGATAAAAAACAAGTAATCAAGCATTTATTATTCTCTAGCTCAAACAATAGCAGAAAATTACGAGTGAAAGAAAGAAACTCTTTTCCATTGTAGGGAAATTGTTTAGTGCAAGTTTAGGATAACTGCAATTCAGTTTCCAATTACACAGGTGAATAGAAGAGGGCGTGTGATACGGGCAATTGGCAATGACCAATATAAGCATCGCGTGTCACTTGGTAATGGACGTCGCATGCAAAAAGCCCTGAGAGCGATGAACAGCCAGCAGCCACTGAAAACATTCTGTCATGAAAGTCCACAACATGGGGTCACTGTGCGGATAGTTGAAAAAAAAAAATTTGATAGCGTTGTGTGCTAGGTTTGGTAGATAGAAGATTAGGGCTTTTAAGGTCAGGTAAGCAAGAGTTTTAGTTTCTCCATCAGTGGCTCCACTCCTACCGTATCAGGCTATGGATTACCAGGATGCAGTGAAGTACTTTGTGGGGAAGCATTTGGAACCTATTTAAACGATAGGCATTAAAATTATATCACGAGAGGAGACGCATCAGTGACCCAGATAGTAGGCACTAAAGTAGGTTTGGGAAAAAAAATTGAAAAACAAGTTCATGAATTTTCTTCTTGCTGTAATTAGGGGGAAAACAGATTTCTGATGACTCCTCTATTAAGGAGAATTTTCTATCATGAGAAATTAATTTTTAAAGAAACATAATTAGTCTAACTTTGCACAAGTCCATCAGAGACTGTTTTAGGTGAGTTGAGTCCTGGTATTGTGCTATGGTTGATGATTTGAATGTTTTTCTGTATCAGTGACTCATTTCAAAAGATTCCCAGCTAGTGGAATCTAATTTTATTTATGAACAATATTATATATTCCCATCAAGTTGCAATTTTCCTTTACAACTCAGATAATCTGAGGTGTGTGTGTGTGTATGTGTATGTATGTGTTTATTCGTATTATTGAGCTCAAGGATCAGATGAAGAAAATGAAACCAAGAAAGTTTAAGTTTTCCAAACAGAACTAAATATGAGACCAAATGAGATTTATATTCTAAACTGTCTGACTCTGTACCTTGCCTTTTCTCTTAACAATGCATAGCTTTTGTGTCAATTGAATCCCTATTTTTAAACATAACTTAAGAACAAGATATAAAGTATGATACTTGTATATTACAGGAATACTTTCAACTGGATAATCAACTTTAGTAGGCAGAATTCTATAGGATTATATTTTTCCTATATATTCATAAATTGCAGGCCTCACTTTTCTAAGGATGTCCATCTCTTTCTTTTATGAAATAAAATTATAGACAAGAACAAGATGGGATTGGTTAAAAAAAATAAATAATAAGCTTATTTCAATCTCAGCAGTCTGTGAGCCTAGGGATTTTATTGTTCTTACTTGTGAGCTATCCAGTGTTCAAATTATATTTGGGAATTAGTTTCAAGGTAAGTAGAAAGGAGAGGAAAATTCTTACAGTTTAAAATTCGTAATTATTCTTTTTCGAATATGATGCGTGAATGTATAGAAACTATGCCTACTCATTCTTACCTTCATCTTCTAACATTTAATAGCAATCCCTGTATCTGAATATTTGTGCAGTACATTTTTATTGAATAATTAAATGAGAAAACGCGGAATAAAATTTCAGCAGCACAGCAGAGGTCAGATACAGAACAGTCACTCATGTCACCAGCTGTGATCCACTTAGTTTACTGTGGTGATATCTATCAAAATGAGCAGCGCTAATCAAATGAAAACAAAAACGGATGCAAAATATACTCGGAATCGACATAATCAGTATAGCATGTAATGCAAACTCCGTATGAGTAACTGTGTTTTCCAGATTTATTTATTTTTGTAATTTTTTCATTGTCTCAGGCAGCAATTCCACATGATTAAAGTAGGTGTCTTACCGTAGCAAATGAGTGTGACCATTTATATGTGCTGTAAGTCAGTCATGGAAAACACTCAACAGACAGTAGTTTGCGGTAGGAATCACACTAAATCACTGGGCAAGAGGCTTCTAGGAGGAACTGGGGTCGATGATGATGGTGTTGATGATGATGATGAGTCCTTTTCTCACTTGACCTTTTCAAAGAATGCAATGCTTACACAGTCTGGTCACCTTAAACCTCCTAAGAACACTGCAAGACATGAAGCAATAGCATTTTTATTTGATAAATGAAACCATTGGATTAAGCATGCATGCTTTCCTTTTCCTGTATTTTAAATACTGCACCAGGAACCAGGCTTCATCAAACAAAGGTCATGTACTCAGTGCTGAGGATACAGTGATCATCTCAGCATTTCAGCATGCAAGTGTTCACCTACTCCGGTCCATGATTTTCTATTTAAACTGTGCCCATTTAAGTTGGGTGGTTAGAAGCAAAGATATAAAGACCTTCACATTCCAAATATTCCCTTGAGTATACAGAGCTGGTCGTTAGCACAGAGACGTATTTCGAGGGAAGTAGAATTCGTTAAAACATTAAAGTGTGTGTCAACCCAAGTGTTGTCTCTATCTTAGAAAAAATAAATATCCTTGTTATCTTATTAATGCTAATGCAAATACTTTAAACTCAGTAGTACAGACATATGTAAGATTCAAGCTTTATGGAATAGAAATGGGGTAAATGTTTCAGATAAATGATTTCATGTATTCACGCCAATAAACAGAATCAGCTTTACTTCTGATAAGGATGTGTTTTCACAAATTCTGGGGAGAGAGTGCAGAGTATCCCCTCTTTCTGGACAGGGCTCAGAAGCTCTTCCCTGTCACTGGTGTGCTAGTCACAGATAATTCTTCCTCGTTATGCAGGAAGTCAGAAGGATACAAGCAAAGTGTAGAGTAATGAGATTTGTGTTCCAAGGCCACTTTTTATTTGTTGAATGCTTTACAGTTCTTCAGAAGCCAAACACAATAAAGTAGCATTGATAAAGCAATAAATCATGGCCAAAGATTATTTTCTTGTGTATCTGTTAAAAAGTGTGATGAAAAGATATTCGCCATGACTTTTCTCAAGTAGTAATAAGCATTCATTTATAAAAAAATCAAATCTTTGCTCTAAAAATGCTACTGAAAATTTGATCTTCTTTTCTTTAACATCATTCACATAACACTAGCTGGCAGATTTCTTTTCCAAACACACACAAGGATCCATAGGACTTTTATAGCCTCACCAGACTGTGGTATACAGAGTCGTTATGGTGTCTAAGATACCGGTGTGTTTAGTTGGAACCGTGAGCTTTGATCATTTACAATAATCCCATGAAGTTGTCGGCTGCCAAATTGAAGACATAGAGGCCCAGCGTTCTCATGAAAATCACTCTTACCCATGAAATTCACTTCCTCCAAAATCTGTAAAGTACATGTTTGAATGCACAGTGGTAGAATGACTTTGCAACTCACAGTGTATGGTGCATATAACATATCTGAGGAATATAAATTAAATACGTAGACCAACAAGATCAGCCGTCTCAGCCAGTGCTGTTATTCTCTGGGAATAAAAGTGTAAACTACTCAAAAATCAGTAGAATGGGTAAGAGAGTGTCTTAGTTACTTTTTATTCATCGCTGAGACAAAATACCTGATGCCCAAAGTTGGGAAAGGAAAGGTTTATTTCTTACAGTTTTTGGAGGTTTCAGTCCATACTCAGTTGGCTCCAAGGCAGGGTGGCATGGCGGGGCCGCAGTTCACGGCGGCTGCAAACAGCAAGGCGAAACCGGCAAGAAAGAGACACACCTTCTTCCTGCCATTACATCACATCCTGGCTCCACCCCTCGGAGGGTGTAGCACTGACACCACCAATCCAAGCACTAGACAATGAACCAATCACAAATGCGCAATGCAAATACATGAGGCCTGGGGGCCACTGACATAAACCATGACAGAGAGTAACTTACTCCTGTTCTCTAAATGTGCTTCTCACACAAATTTTGAGGGAAGAGAGGCCTAACAGTGGTCCCTTACAAATGAGTAATAAAAGCCTGCCATGGTCAAGATTAGATTTTCAGCAGTGAAACCTACAATGCATGGGACAGGTGACCATGTATCAAATGCTTTCATGGAAAAGCTAAGAAACTTTTGTTGCCAAATTCTCCAAATACCAAAAGCAAAAGTACAGTTACGTTCACCTTTTCAAGTTGAAAAGCAAGTAGAGGTAGGTTTAGGTCAGTGCAGTTATCTCGAAGGAAGAGATGATGGAGGCTTATAATTATCATCCAAGAAAATTTTTGTCTCTCCTGCATACCATTTGGCCTAGGCTTCCTAATATGTTTGATTAGCACATAAACCCAGCTGTAGAGCACCCCTTTATTAGTTTACACAGTGCTTAATTTTTCTTAATAAAATAATTACTTGGAGAGAAGATACTCAAATATAACCATTTCTATATTAATATTCATAATCTGATCAGCATAAAAGATTTCTGGATTTACTTCTAGGGCACTAGAAAATACACGTTTATCTCTTGGAAATGTTATAGAGCATCCATGTAGTAGCTAATCTATGTGGCTTTAAATGCATGATAGCGTACCAAAAAAAAAAATGCATGAAAGCACAAACAAAAGTCATAAATTCTCACACACATGCTCATTCAATATATGACAAGATAGGGCACATTTTTGCAAACACTTATGTAAAATACGTTCAAACGGTTCTGGGTTACTGCTCTGTATATTTCAAGTAATGCATGATATAGCTTGAACATAAAAGATATTTCTTCATGTTTGAATTACTCTTTAAAGGGGTTGTGTAAATTTAAGCAGCTTAATTATATTAAGTTTGGTTTCCCATTTAAAACAGAAATGAAAATGTTTCCTTTACGATGCTGATTTGAGAACAAATGAGATGTAAACAAAAGTTGTAGCACAGCACCTGCAACTGAATAAATGCTTGGAGAGTGTTAGCAATTTCTTTCTCCTTTGTTTCTCAAGAGGTTAAACAAGTGGACATATTATAGTATATGAATTAAAATATGAATTACTCTCAGTGCAACAATTTCATTAAAATGGAAGAGCATTACATCATACAGAAGCAATATTCTGTAATAAAGTTAAATACTAAGTCTACAAAATGAAAAGGAAAGATCTTAAATCAATCATGAGTGATAGTTACTGTTGAGTAGTTACTTGTTGAAATAAATGTCCCTGGAAGATTGAGTTCAATTCTGCCTACTGCTCTAAGACAAGAAAGTTTAAAAACATGAATGCATGGACGGCAAGAGGTCTGTCAGTCTAGTCATGAAAAGAAGAGCAGAAATAATTTGACACTTTCTGTCTGTAGAGCACAAACGAACTTGAGATTGTCCCATGTCTAGTGTTTACCATGTAGATGTAGAAAAATGAGACCTGTGGATCACTCAAGGGCCACATTACTATGACTCAGAAGAACACAAAACAACACTGAAAATAAAACAAAGTTAATAAAAGGACAGCAGAAACTCTCAAATAACTGCTCTGCAGTAGAATGCAAAAAGAAATCAGGAAAAGAACTTGCCCCTGGGCAGAGGCAGCATAAAAACTGCTGTTTAAGGAAGTTCAGAGGAAAATCGCAAATGTTTGGGTTGAATGCTGAACCCAGGGTCTCTCCCCTCCCTTTTAACTTTAAGATATCACAGTGTTGCAAACAGCTGGATCATCCAGATGAAATATGAGAGCAACACAGAAGACAGACTTTGGAAATGAAAACCCTCTTAACATTTAGTCTCTCTGTTCAATCAGTCAATAGCCTTGTGTGGGGAACCACTCAGATTGCTTCAAAGCTCAGGGGTGTCTAAGACACCTGAGGAAATGACCCTGCTTGTCTAGTACAGGTGCATTGGGTACAGTTATGTAACCATGACTTAGCATAGATCAGCATGCATGTGCTGGTTAGGGCACTACATAAGAATGTAAACATGGGATAACAACCTGCATAAGAATTATACAGTACAGATGCAGGCGATTCTCTTGCACTCATGCACTCTCTGCTCTATTCCATGCTGCTTGCTCTTATTGCTAATGTCTTGTACATGCATGTGCATTCGGAAAGCTTGGGAACGCACCTGTGAAAATTTCCCCTGGGCCCCCAGAGCAGGCCAACACCTTGGCTTTTAGAATTACCCAGGGAGGATTTACTAAAATGAATATAGAATGTATGACTGATGTATAATCATTCTGAAAGCAAAAGAATATATAATAACACTTGGTGGTAAGTAAGTGCTTTCATCAATTACTTCTCTATATAGAGACTGTGTGCATGGCACAAAACACCGTAGGAAATATTCAGCTACTGTAAACATCAGGCAATGGGTATCTTTACCCCTTTACCTCCATCTCTCTCCGAACACACGTGCTTGTGTACGTGCACGAGATATAAATGCAGTATCTGGAGTGGAGATTTAGACAAGGATGGACATGAAAGTCAGAAAAAGGGTTGATAAGGAGAACTAAGTTTCATATTCAATGGCTTCATTTTTGACAGGGACTTGGTAAGTCGCTGAATTGCCAAGACTGGACTTGAATCTGTGATTCTCCTCCTCTTAGGGCACAGAGGTCGCAGGTGTGCACCACCCATATCAACTTCCATCTACTTTGATATGTTTCTTTCTCTTCTTTTTTTCAGTATTGTCTATTTCTTACTTATTCATTTTAATTTTTAGGTTATTTCCATATACACTGAAATTCACCCTTTTGCTTATGCAGGTTATGATTTTGAAAACTTCAAGTAGTTGCATAATCAACAGTATAAAAAATGTCAGTGAAAAACAAGTTTATCATCCCAATAAAATTCTACCGTATCTTTTAGTCAAGTCACTCCAACATTGTTTTCTGTGATCTTATTCAATTGACACTGATTCTCCTAGCTATGTTACGGAGTCCTGGGATGTTCTTTATGGATTATTATCCTTTATGCAAACAAAGGCAATTCATTCTATGTTATGATATGTTTTGCTTTTTCTTTTTTTGCCTTTTTGAGACAGAGTTTCACTATGAAGTTCAGACTGGCCTTGAACTCACTTTGTAGCACGGCTGACCAGAAACACATAGTAACACTCCTGCCTCAGCCTTCCAAGTGCTGGGACTGCAGGAGTGTGCCACCATGCCTGGCCTATATTATAATATCTTATGAAGTATTTATTCATTTACTTATTAAGCCTTGTATCTCTGATCTGCCTCTTTTTCTCTCAATCACTGTTGATAAGTATTTATAAAGTTTTTTTTTAGTTTATTAGTTTTATTAATCTACCTAGGATTAATTAATATTGCATTGATTTTTTTATGTTTTCACTTATTTATACTTTTATATTTTTGCATTTGTTTCCTTTGGATTTAATTTGCTCTGCGTATGCCATATCACCCTGAATACATTCAATCTTGTCTGGATTTAATTTGCTTTTATTTTCTTTTTTGTCTCTTCCAATGTCAAACCTTTTAGTTTGTTGCTTCTTACAAAAAAAACCACATATTTTGTTTAACTTCAGTGATTATAGACTTATTTTAATCAACTGAATCTTGGTGAACATTTTATATTCAACTGAAAATTCTCTAATATTTGCTGAGTAAAGTATCCTATACCTGCCTGTTAAATTATGTTGGTGATTGGTCTCTAAAGTCCCAGCTGCTTTTTATCTTCACTGATTTATCTGACTCTGTGTTCTATCAAAGTCTGAAAAAAGAGTGACAACAGCTCCAAAAGTTATTCTGAGATCTTTCTATTGGTCTTTTATTTGATATTACCCTTTTTTTTCCCATGAATTTTAAAGTTCTTTTATACATACACTATATTTTGTATGTTTTGTCTAATCTTTCTTTTTAGGTCTTGTATTATTGGGGGTTGAATGCAAGGATTTTGTACTAAGCTACATCCCCTGTCTTTGTTTTTTCAAATTTTTATTTTGAGAGCACATTTCTCTAACACTAATTTGCTCAGGCAGGGCCCAAATTTGTTATTCTCCTGCCTCAGCCTCCCAGACTGCTGGGATCTGCTCTTTTAATTTTATCAACTCTTAATAATTCCTTTTGAATATAATATTGATAAAGTTAGATTTTTATCTACAGTCCTTATTTGATTTATTTTCTCTTCTCTTTTTTTATTTTTTACTTTTCTTAATTTTCTGCCTTTTGGGGAAATGTGATGTGGTTTTTTGTAAATTTATTCTATCTCTACTATTAACTTATTAGGTGTGTGTTTTAATATGTTTGTGTACATCTATTTTAACATATAAAATGTTATGTAACTATTAGATCTTCAAATAATAACATACCACATATAGTATATGAATTTTATAATCTAATTAATTGCATCTTTCCCATAATTTATGCAGTATTATTCTTTTCATAACATTTTCCATATACCATGAAATGTGCATAATATACTGTTACCCTCTTTGCCTTCAACAGCTCATTATTTTTTAAAGCAATTACAAATAACATGACTACCTCTTTAGCAAATGCCTGCGTTTTTTACTCCAGCCGCATTCTTTTACTTCTTTGAATACATCCAAATTCACATCTGGGGCATCAAATTGTTTCTGCCTGAAAATGTGAGCTTTCATTAGCATTATGACTATTAGCAATGGATTATCTCACTTTTATTGGTAAAAAAATGTTTTCTTTATTCTGAAAGATTATCACTAGATGGAGTATTGGACATGGCCGGCTGTTTTCTTTCAGCATTTATAAATATCCCACTTAATATCTTATGTTTCTTTGTGAGTAACGTTTTTCCTCTCACTTTTCTATGGTTTTCAGTGTTTCCTTTTGAATAATTTGAATAAGATGTTCCTATTTTTCTTGTATTGTTTATTAGTAAAGTTTTTATTTCTCTGGGCTTCTTGAAAATCTCTCTTGTGTCTCTGCCTCCTTCTGTCTGTCTGTCTGACTGCCTCCCACTTTCTCCTTTCCTCCTCCACCACTCTGCTCCCAGGCTTGTTAAAATTTAAATAGATCCTACACATCTGTAGAATTTGTCACTTTTTCTACAGTGATTCCTTTAGTACATTATGACCATAGGCTTTTGACAGGGTCAAGAATAATTGTGATTCTAAGGATGCCCTGACTTTTTCATTCCTAGGATGACAATGACATTACTGCATCTCTCTCTATCCTACTCACAAGCAGAACTTACCATCTCTTTTAGGCCTATGTTCCAGTTCAAGTCAAAATAAAGCTTGTTTTGTTTATAAGAATTTATCCACTTTGATTATTTATTTTGTTTATTATCTTTTTCACCCCACTAAAATAAGAATGCCTTGAAGGCAGGGATTTGCGTCTCTTTTATTTATGACTATAGAATTTAGAAAAGAGTCTACCACAAAATTGCCTCTCAATAAATGTTATTCCATGAATGAATATTTAATAACACACTGCTGAATGAGGCATTAAATGTGTTTTCACACTTGTTTTCAAAAAAAGACTTAATACAAGTGCTTTATTTTGAAGGAAGAAAATGCTTTCCCTTGACACTGAATAAACTGACCTGCATACCATAGCTGTATTTGGCAAAAAAAAAAAAGTGACTTGGGCAGAATAAGAGAGATCCTATCAGGCAAACTGGGTTTCGGTCTTGATTTCTCTGCCCATTTCCTTTTGGAGTTTGCACTCAGCACTTCACATTTCTCTTCAATATTGTTTTCTTGACAGAACATGAGCTTCAAAATGTCATGTTAATGAGTGAATGAAATCATTGTTTCAGGAGTGGTCACATAACGAAGCACTGAATACCTATTGCTATGGCTCTTGTTATTCTTTATACTGTTATTTTTATAGTATCCTTCTTACTCTTTTGAGCTGGATTCTAGTTCCTAGGCTGCTGGGCCATTGTTACTCATCATGCAGTTTGGAATCACTGGGCATCGGAAGACAGGAGTGGGAGGCTGTGAGTCAGCGGATTTATTGGACACCTGGTTTTAGAAGGCAGAAGAAACTGCTCCTCAGCTTGACGGCCTGAGTCCTTTGCAGAGGCAATCATTTCCAAGATGGATTCGCCTGATTTTCTTGGAATAAATGTACATTAAAATTTGAATATAATGCCTTTTTTAATTCCTGGAAAAAAAGAAATGGTAACATTTGAAATATTAAATAGAAACAACTTGTATAAAACAAAAAAAGCCATTAATAGAATTTTTTTTTAACACTAAGCAAATAGTTTTAAGGGGGGAAAATTAAGTTCTTATTTTTTTCTTAAAAAAAGTATTGTTTGTGTTTTCTAAAGCAATGGGTAAAACACAAATAGCGTTGAAGAAAACATCAGAGGAAATGCTGCTGAGTAACGCAGTGGGCTATTGGGAAGGGCCAGGAGGCTGAGTTGTTTTGGGCTTTGTCATCAAGCACTGTTGGTGGGACAGTAAACTAAAAACAACACCCTGGAAATCGGTATGAAGATTCCTCAAAAAGCTAAGAATAGAAATTCCGCTTCACTCAAGCATACTGTTTTTGGATATTTTTTTCAACTGACTTAAAAACACCATATTGTGGTGAAATGTGTTTACACATATTTATAGCTGCACAACTCATGATAGCTACGTCTTGGAAGTAGCTTGTACTCTCATCAACAGATGAATGGATAAAGAAAATGTGGCACAGAAAAACATGGAAACCAAAACGTGGCATAGATATGCAATTGTACACTATTCCATCAAGAAAAAGGATTATTGTGTTGTTTGCAGGCAAACGGGAAAACCTCAAGACCACAATGCTAAACCATGACATACACCAGATGCAGAAGGTTAAATATTCCATGCTTTCTCTTATATGAGAAAACAAAAGTGTAAATAATGCAAAGAATAAAAAAGAAAGAAACAAAAAGAAAACAGTGGAGTAGGCTTTGTGGAACTTAGAAAGGGATCTGGGAAGGGGTTCTGGGGAGGAATCTAGAGGGAGAGGTAGAGAGAGAGAGAAGAAAAAGGAATCAAGAGGTAATAGATACATGCACCCATTTCCCATGACTGACTGTTGTATGTATTATGCATCATAAACATATAGGATGGTTCCCAGTGTAGCAGGCAGCTGAGTTAGTCGGAAGTATTATAGGCAGTGAGACAGGGCTAGGTCCTCAATGGAGCCAGTGCTGACACCTGGAAACTGCTGGGGAAGCTGATGCCTCCTGCTGTGGACCGGGCCTCAAGACAAAAGACCACACAAATGCACCCATATCCTGAGGACTGATACCCTAAATAGTTCCCATCCCCCTAGGAAAGAGTCACTGCTCTGTAAGAATGCCTGCTTTCTATGTGACTTGCTTCCCCATTTGTCCCTAATGTAATCAATTTTACCTGAACTATTGATCTTATTGGCTAACTATAGTTATGCCCCACCATATGCCCATCTACGTTGTGAGTTCCCAGTCTTTCCCCACCTTGAACCCATGATTTTACTATATAAAAGTCCCTGGAAAAGACAGAGTCCTTGGCAACCCGCTTGGGTCCCCTTCTGTCTCTCTTCAGACAGAAGCTTTCTTTCTCTCAATAAATATATGCTGCTCTCGCCTCCATTATTCCTAAAATTCATTCTTCAATTTTAGAGAACATGAGCTTGTACCAGAAATAGTAGGTTGGGAGTTTCATTCTCCTATATCACCAGCACTTGAGGAGGCTGAGGCAGGAGAATAGCCATGAGTTTGAGGTCAGCTTCGGCTACCTAAATGAGTTCAATGCAAGCATGCACTACGTAGAGAGACCCTGTATCAAAACAAACAAACAAAAAACAAAACAAAATAAGAACATATTCAGTGGGCCCTCAGTTCATAAACTTAATTCATTGCACTATAAGGGGCAAATTGGTGGAGGTCGTGAAAGATAGCTGCAGTAGTAGCCAATAAAAAGAGACACAAAGGGAAGGACAAAACAGAAAATACATCTACGTGTTTAAATATTCCTCAGACAACAGGATGCAGAGTTGTAAGTGTAGAGCTGCAAATACTTCATTCAGACTCCAAGGAGCTTTCTTTTTCTGTTACTTGGGGCTGTGCACGGTTACAGGGCAACCTGACAAAAGAACCAGGGCTGGTATGCACAAAATCATCAAATTTGTGGTGTAAATGGAGTTATTCATGCAACAGCAACTTGATTGACTTAAAAGAAAGCAACTTTCTGTTTATCTGCTAAATGTTCTCGGTTGCTTAGCCCGGCTGCCCTATATGTATTAATTTACCCATTTTGAAAGAAATAATAGAACTTTCTTTGTCATTATTTTTAAAATGACAAACTGCAAATTACTTTTCTTTCGGTGCAAACTTCAGAGAGGTGATGAGACATTTTGAATAAAAATATATTGGTGATAACCATGTACTTTTTTTTTCTTATTACAAACAGAATTTTCCAGTGATTTCCTTTGTATTTTCACCAAAAACACCCTGAGGCATTATGAGGTAAACTTTTGGGTCACGACTATTTCAGAGTCCATTACACAAAGAAACTCAGCTGAAAATCAGTGTTTTTGTTTTTTCCATTTTTATATGTATATGAGTGGGGACTATTTTGAAAGGTAGAAAGACATCATAGCTGAAAATCAAGTCAGATTTCACAAGGGAAAATTTACTTATTTAATAGCTGCAAAATCTAATGTAACTCAAGAAATATTATACCCAGTCACATAAAAATTGTTAATTTTCAAGATTCATGATAGTGTTCTCACTGCCAAGGCAGTATGTTTTCAACTGTAGCTCAACTCATTTTAGTGTATCATTGATTAATTATTAAAGATGTAGAAATAAATATGGAATTTCACGTCATAGCTTAAATGTGAACTAGTGAATTTGATAATTTAATGACTTGTCATTTACTTGTGATAAATGATTTACCTTTAATATAGAACTTGTATTTTTCCTAATCACTTAAGGTCTACAAAATAATGAAAATTAATTTATGTAAATTTCTTAGAGAGAAGAGACCAAATAAGGACTAGTTAGGCCAATACTTAGAAGGAAACAGGCGACACTCAGGCTGAGTAACGCTGACCTTCAAGGGCATTCAGTTTTAGTAAGCTATGTGTCTTTTCCTCAGGAATTGACAACCTAGTAGTTAAATGAACACAAAAACATGTGTAATGTTTTGCAATAATCGAAATAAGAGTACTACAAAGGGTTTTGTTTTGCCTTTTTTTTTTAGTAGTGAGTTGTATACTTCTGATCTAAATTCTGATCTTTGAGTGGATAAAAAAAGGCAAGAACCTTCTTTAAAAATATTCCTGCTCTGGCTTTTCTGAGTATGTTAGTTATTCCAAATAGGTGTCTAATTATCCCACAGCCTCCGTGATTAGTTACTTTGTGATAGTTTTACATTAATGTATAAATCAGTGTCCAGATTAGACGATTGCTTGTGAACGCACCCTGCTGGACCAGCTCTGGTCCTGAACAGTGTCCATTCTATGTGCTCCTGCCTCCTGAGCACTCTGAGCAATTGGACCGTTGCTTGCATTCTGTATGCACCTACAGCTGCCTAGAGCATGCTTGCATTATATTCTACATAATTTAATCCTCTTCATTTGTGTAACACAGCACAATGGAATCGTGGGCTCCCAAAAGAGAGAAATGGAAAGATTTAGAGACTGTCTCATTTAAGGTACGGGAAAGCTTGTGTATTGGTCAGCTTTGCACTATACAGTACAATAACTCAGAAAGTCTACTTTGCAAGAAAAGGTTTATTTAGTTTCCAGTTTGGGAGGGATCAAATGAGAGAGAGAGAGAAAGAGAGAGAAAGAGAGAGAGAGAGAGAGAGAGAGAGAGAGAGAGACTGCAATCCCTTTGAGGTTTGAGGAAACACAGAGGTCCTAACTCTCCAAGGCTCACACCATCTACCAACACCATCATATGAGGACCAAGTCCTGACAGATTAACTTTAAGGGAGCCTCAATCACAGTCTTCTGGGATTGCTAACTTGCTGTCACTACCAGCTCCTTAGAGGGTCTCCCCTGCATGCAGAGGATAAGCTAAGAACTAAGCTAAGAACTACACAAGCTTTTCCTATGGTTGATTCTGTTAGAAGAGGCACTACAGTGATATTTGAAATAGAGAAGCAATACACACAATTCTGCAGCACTTTGTAGAGTGCCCAAGAACTACTGATCGTGGTGCTAAAGTAGTGGCCTCTTGGTTTTGTTATTCATTATTTGAGTGCATAGAAGAGATGTGACTTTTTTCTAACAAAAATATCATCAAACTCCCCTCCCCAAACCCAGGCAAAACACTGTTACCTACTTTGTTTGGATTGCTTCTTTTTGCAAGATTTAGCATCTTTCTCCCACAGTAAAGGTGAAGAAATTCAGATAATCAAATTACTTGACCTAGTTTTTTAGCACACTATAGAATTAATTTAGATTATATCATTTGTGACATGTGAATCTGAAATAATTTTTTAACATTTTGCACTATTCCAGGGGGAGAAAGTAAACAAGCAATTTTAAATACAATAAAACACATTTATGGGAAGCCAAAGTTGGAAATCACACGCAGAAGGAAGGATTCTTAGAGGAAATGTTGTTTAAATTGACAATTGAAATTGGAGTTAGTTTAAGGGGTCTTCTGACCTACAAAGCTTTATAATCTTCTTTATAGACAATACTCATCAGTTTAGAAAAACCTTTAGAGACATGGGAAATACTTTATCAATTCCCTGTTTGGTGTCACATTTGGCATTTTGATTCCTGTTAGCTCTAATTTTCTTATCAGGATAATCCTATCCATCAGTTATTCTGTCAAGATACATAAACTAGAGGAAATTACCTGTTTGTCTAGCTAATAGTAAACATGGAAACGATTCCAGCTGTAGTTCTAAGGTACGAACTAATTTCACCACTTTTTAAAGGCTCCAAAGTTTTTATTTGTGTTTATCTTTGCAATTCCTGTAAATCAGATGACATTGATCACTTTTATATTCAGTAAGAGGTGTTAAAAAAACAGCATGTAATACGTCTGGTGAGATTGTTTTTCGTAAACAATGTATCATTTTTATTTTCAAGCCCTATTAGTAAATACTTTACCTTTATTGTAGGATAATAAAAAATGCAGAATGATAGAAGTCCAGAGAGTAATATTGAGAATTTATATTTGAACTTACTAAGGAAGACCTTAAATTGATACACATTTAAGTAAATGTCTCAGCAACAAAATATTTAACTCAGTGTATTAAAGAACCTGATAATTCATTCTAGCAAGTTGCTGGAATAGTGCCTTAGACTGAGCTGTGAGATATAAATAAACAAACCTTAGAAATTAAATACAGCTGTGAGACCAGAGATACACCACAGTATCACGTCAGCAAACCTTTGGCAAATGTGATGCAACTTTGGCTGAAACTTTTCCATACTTTATAGCTTCTTGGGACAACAGTGGGCTTTGAATGACTAAAAAAGTTACCTGGTGTTCAGAAGAACACTGAACACCTTCTTCACAATCTAGATAAAAAGGTAAGATAATAAGACAATAGGAACATCAACCATTCTACAGAGATGAAAGGCAACTGTAAAATGATCTGAGTTGACTTTTTTTCCAGGAATGGAAATAGAAAACAAAAGAAGAC
This sequence comes from Dolichotis patagonum, assembly GCA_004027295.1. Classification (NCBI taxonomy): domain Eukaryota; kingdom Metazoa; phylum Chordata; class Mammalia; order Rodentia; family Caviidae; genus Dolichotis; species Dolichotis patagonum. The sequence goes on from PVJX010004233.1 coordinate 50,235, forward strand.
TGGTCCCAACCTAGGATCACAGAGTTTATTAAGTCCATTAATCAGAGAGGTCTCCACCTCTCCGCCTAGTGGTTCCCTGCAGACAGCCCATTAGCGAGTGTGGTATGACGTAATCCTAGACAATACCAACGCCAGGAAGTATTTGTGGATTTTGTGCACACAAAGTCATCTGGCTCCACCATGAGTACATTTTCAGCTCAGGAAACATAAAAAGTGGATCTTGTCAGTGGATGTGATTAACGATTTTCTTGTTATTTCAGCAGTTTGAGCAATACGATGATATTGACAGAAGAAAATGTGGCTGGGAAAGGTGAAAAGCCTGAGTTCAGACAGGAAGCAGCTGATGTAAAGCCAGAATCTCTCTTTCACCTGCTCCACAGGTAAATTAATAAAAAGATATTGACAGTTTTCAGAGGGAATTACAGGAAATGAAAGCTTCATGTGAATTTGATTTAAGATCTCTTGACATTTAGAGATTATAGAAGCAGCAAATGAAGGAACAAATAACTACACTGACTAGGAAGAAGAACAGTTCTGAAGGACTCACCTCTTGCACAAATAAAATTAAACACTTACTATTGAGTTATAATGAAAACTTATCTTAATTCACTTAATTTGAGGTCACCAAATGTCTAAAAGAATTTGGAGGTTTTCAGTGAAGGTGATTAGAGAAATGATTGATGGGGCTGAAACAGAAAAGAAACAATTTCAGTGATCATTTGTTTTAAAATACAAAGATTATTCCAATATGTTATTAACAGGGTTTCAAATAATGACATTAAAAGAATAATTAATTTGATGGTGAAGATTTAGTGAATTTATGTGTAAATATGCAGTTTGTTTAGTAGTTAGCAGGTATTAAATATCTTAAACGACACAGAACAACATTTTGGAATTATTGGCATTCGATGAAGAGAAGGCGAGTTCTCTTATGAAAAGACAAATAAAACTGAAGCAGTATGGGTAAAGAGTATGGGTAAAGACTTTTGTACCTGAATGCAGAATTCAAAGAAAAAAGGAGAAACATAGAAGGAAGAATTGCATTTTTATTTTAAGAAACAGGGAAAAAATGCTTTTGTGAAGTATTGAATATTATAGAAAATCTGAAACTATGAAGTCATAAAGGCCTCTAGGGTTAGTTATAACTGTTTGTTTTCCTTTATGAGTATTTCTAGTGGATTGTTGGAACAGGCTCTGTACTGCAAAATAGTGCAAAACAAAACCACAAAACAAGAAATCTACAAAGAGCTGAGATTTAAGGACACTTTAAAAGGCTTAGATCAAAACCCGTAGTTTTGAGATTATGTGATTGTTTATACTTGTAGAATTTTAATTCAGCATAGTTTTCATTTTATGTGGTTTTAAACACTTGAGCATTTTTCAGGGTGAGAAAGAAACGAAGAAGATAGAGAAGTCAAGCCTGCCAGAGAAAATCAATCATTGCTCTGAAAATTGATGGGAGAAGAGCTCATTGTGTAAAATCAGCCCTCCAGAAAGACATGAGGGCTCCCTTGTCCCAAAGGACCTAAGGTCACTATGATAAAAAGAAGAACTGCTCTGAGAATCAGGGGAGAGATAATAGCATGATTGCAGGTCTCCGTGTCCTAATCTCTGCAGGCAGAAAGTGAAAGGCACCGGAAGTACTTACCAGGAGAAGTAATGTGATTATTGAGAAGAATAAACTCTATTAGCAAATTGTAAAGGAAAATGTATATTCATGCAGGAATAGTGAAGTTCGGTTTGTGTGCATGACATTAGACCAAAGAAATAGGATTTCTTTTTTATTTTTGTTAGTACATAGCTGCAGACACAATGCTTACGTTCCTTGTGTGGACCAAGTGCGTGGACAGAATACATTTTCATTCCCGTTTCCCTCCTGTTTCTCCTGGTCCCCTCCAACCCTTTGCTCCTTGCCCATTTGAGAAAGGTCTGTCTCCCTACTTTCCTATTTTTCATATTTCATTTTTCTCCTCATTTATAGTTTGTGTTTCTTACCAAGAGAATCCATGCAATACTTAACCATGTGTGTCTGATTTATTTCATTTAACATTGTGATCTCAAAGTGCGCTCATTTTTGTACCAATGGCTCAAGTTTATTCTTCTTTATGACAGAGTAGTACCGCTCGGTGTGTAAACCTCACATTTTCTTTATGCATATATCTGTTGATGGGCTTACAGGCTGCTCCCAAGATTCTGCTATGATGAGTTATGCTGCTGTAAAATGAGTGTGCATGGTCAGTGTAACATGATGTCCATAACTCACAGGAAAGGAAGAATTTCTGGAAGTGGTGAAGTGCTCAATAAGGTCAATGTCACATGGAAACCATTGCTTTCAACCCAGTGAATGACGATTTAGCACTTACCATATATTTAGCTGGAGTATTTTTTAAACTAAATGTAAATTTTTTTTGAAGCATACATTTAAAAAATGTTGATAAAAAAAGGAGCTCAGAGTCAAACAGGATTTGGCTGAGTGGAATGGGCAGATCAAGGCACATACTAGATATCAAGGCAATTTCTCTCCCTTGAGATACAAGTGTGGTCAGAGAAAGGAAAGTTCAGGGTAATTAGGTTTTAAATGTCTGTTTTATGTGTGTAACATGCAAAAGACCTTGTGCAATGTATTTTTTACAATGTACACAGAATCAGCTACTGTCTGTGGGAGGTTACCCTGCACTATGAATGTTTCTAGCTGAGTGTCCCAACCAAGAAACTATCATCTTTTCAATGAAGATTGGAATAAATATATAGATGAGATTTATAGCAACATGAATATATATATATATATATATGTATATGAGATTTATAAATTTCATTCAGGGGTAAATCTGTCTTGTAGACCTCAGCTTTCCTATTGCTGGCACCAAATGTCTAAAGAAGGAGAGATTTAGTAGGCTCACGGTTTCCTGTACATATGTCCATGGTCAGGCAAGAGCATCATGATTCAGAATGAGAGGAGAGATGCTCACCTGAGGGCAGAAAGAAAGGAGAGAAAAAAGAAGAAAGAGAAGAGACAGGAGGAGGAGAAGGCAAAGGAGAAAGAAAATGAAAAAGAGAAAGAGATGGAAAAAAAGAAAGAGGAAGAGAAGGAGGAGAAGGAGGATGAGGACGGGGAGGCTGCTTTCACTGTGTCCCATAGGTTCCAGTGTGTCACAATGACATTATCGTTTAACCATGGAAACTAATTTCTTCTTTACTTTTTGATCCATTGGCTGTTTAAGAGGGTACAATATAATTTCCATGTGTTTATGTGGATTTTGTGATTTTTTGCCATTTATTTCCAATGTCATTACACTATGATCTGAAAATATGCATGAGATATATTTTAATTTCTTTGCATTTACATAAGTGTTTTCTATAAGCTAGTACGTGGTCTATTTTGGAAATAGTCTTATGTGCCGCTAAGAACGTTTACTCTGCTATTGAATGGAACAGTCTGTAGATATCTACTAAGTCCATTTGTTCAAAGATTTGATTCAGTGCTGATTTTCTACTCTGTTTTGTTTTTTTGGTACCGGGGATCAAACTCATGACCTTGCACTTGCCAGGCAAGTGCTTATGCTGCTGAGCTAAATCCCTGGCTAGTGCTGGTTCTTTTTAGACAAGGTCTTGCTATGTAGTATAGCCTGGTCTTGGACTCATTATGTAGCCCAACCTGGCCTCAAACTAATGGAAATCTTCTTGCTTCATCCTCCATAGTGCCCCATTATCTAATCACCTTCCAAACCTAGGAGGGGGGCATTCTAGATCTAAACCATAACATATTCATATTAAAATTTCTTTAGAATTAAAATCAATGAGAAAGCTCTTACTGTAATATCATTAATATATGAATTGGGAAACAAAAATGAATTTTTAGGAAAACACTGAAGCAATACTTACATAGTTTTCATAATTTTCCATGCTATGAGTTATCCATTCATATTGTAAATTTGAAACATTTTCAGTAAATTAAATTAACAGCTTATTCTCCCACCTCCAATCCAATACTTTTGAAAAGAGATAATTTATAAAGGCATGCGTGCCCTAGGGAAAGTTCTGTTAGCGTAACATACCCACTTACTCTTTCAATCAACGTGCCTTCTCTTGTTTGAATGGTAATGGTTAAAATAATCACAAGATGAAAGAGACACTTTCTAATGAGAACTTAGCTATTGATAATGTATGAAACAGTGTCTAATCTTTGACAGTCACAATGACTTGCAATTAACAGTCTTTTAAACACACTTTCTTGGGCAGAGATGAAAGACAGATTCAGTTCCTACTTCGTTTCTTCTTGCAGAATCAGCTCTGTTGCTGCTGTTTTAGACATTTTCTCAACACTGGTATGCAATTGCTGACACCCTAAACTTAAAGGAAGAGAGGTTTATTTTGGTTCATGTTTTCAGTTCTACTGGGGTTAATGCTTATATCTAGATGTTCCCCCACAGCCTCATGCACTCATAGAGGGGAAGTTTCACAAATGACTGGATTAAGGTGTGTGAATGTGGATTAAGAGTGTGGTGATGCAATTAAGAGTATGGATAATGAAAGCCCCACGCTGGGTATGGGTGGCGCCAATCAGTAGGTTTGCAGCCTTGTTGGTGTATAAAGGGGGAGGGAAGCTGTGTGGCTGCCATGCCACACCATGAACTATTCTCTGCAGTGGCCCTCTGCCATGGCACCCTGACCTAGAACCAGCCAACTGTGGACTGAAACCTCTGCAAACTGGAGCTGAAATAAGCCATTCTTCCTTCACATTTGGGTGCCCTGTTTTTATCTACTCAATGCCAAAAGGACCTAAGGTAGAATGTCATAGAAGAGGGATGAAAAGTGGAAGAGGTGCTGATGCCAAAATAGGCAGAGAGTCAAGAGAGAAGGCAGAGACAGGCAGAAGGTATGCTCTTCCAGATCATGTCCTCAGTGACTTGCTTCTTCAGGCCACCCCTTGCCTCTACCCAGCAAGTCAGCTACAGCACCTCGGGAAACCCTGCCTAGGCATGCATGAGGCTGTGAGGCATTGTCTAGACGTGAGTCATAACACCTGCCTCATGCTGCCCGTGCTGCTGGGCTCCCCCATGAATCTTTCCTCCCTCCTAGTCATGGGCTCTTTGTCTGACATCTGTTTCAGCCAGTGCCCATGGAGGAAAACATATAGGATCCCACTTCTTCCAACTGGGGGATTTAACCACCGGGAAAAGATTACAATGTGTGGGAATTTGGAAAGAGCAAAAGAAAGATAAATTCTTTAAGTAATGGCCAGCTGAGGACTCAAACTTGATTATTGTGAATCAAGGGCTTAAGCATAGAAAATATTATCTTGAAATGATTTCTCCAAGAAACTATGCTAAATTAAAGCAAAAACATCTAAAAGGTTGTGTAGATATTCCTCGCTTAATGACCCACCCACTTAATGACTTCAGATTTATGACAACCTGCCTGGACTTATGACACTTCTTTTTTGGTACAGTTCTATATATCTTGTTTGTAGAACCTCGATGTCTTTCTTTGGTACTGTACACTTTGCACAGCACTGTAATTTTTGCTGATTGTACTGTATAGTACTGTAGTTCTATGTTCCACTATACATTACAGTTCTGCATGGAAGAGTTATGAGTTATGCAAATAAAAGCAAGGTCATCCACATGGAGTTTTCTTTGCTTGTTTGTTTGTTTTGAATATTATAATGCATAATCTATATATAATTCCTCATTTAGCAACCAATTTGTATAACAAGCTAGTCATGGAGCTTGGCTGTTAAAAGAGAAGCATCTGTGATATTTTTCCCCTGATAGTGGTGCTGGGGACTGAACCCAGGGCTTATGGTACTGATCTACATTCCAGCCTTCTGTTTGTGTGTTTTTAAATGAGGTTCTCACTAACTCACTACATTGCCTAGGTTGGTCTCATCCTACTTCAGCCCCCCAGAATGCTGAGATTATGGGCATTCAATGTCATGCTGGCTTTAATTACTACTTAGAGGTTTTAGTTTTTGGTAACAGTGGGGCTCAAAATCATGCATACTAGACAAACACTTTATCACTGACTAACACCTTAGCACTTTGTTTTGCTTTATGTGGCACTGGGGTTGAAACCAAGGCCTTCACTCTGAGCTCCATCCCAGGCCCCGTTTTATTTTTTATTTTGAGAGGATTTCTCATTAAATCACTAAGTTGCCCAGAATGTGTTTGAACGTAGGATCCTGCCTCATCCTCCCAGGAAGCCTGCATCGCAGGTGTGCACCAGCACACATAGCTATCACTGCATTTTAAAATGCAGAATCTCTTCAAAAACACACTAGTCATCCAGTGCACTTGAGTCTACCCTCTCTGAATTAGAGGTCTTGATGTTTTTGGACAGACTATCTAAAATAATTAAGATAAAATAGGGAGCAGTGAGGTATAAGGAAATTACTCTAAAACACAGAGTCCTTTGAATTAAATATATTAGTAAGTTTGCTCCATTCTTTAAACTCAAATCAGGGAACCCAATTTTTAGTTCACAGAATTACTTAAATAATGAAGGGAACAATAAATGCAAAGACAATGGTACAGAGTCTGTGCTCAGTCACCAAAGCTACTGCTGTTATTACCATTTTTATTAAAACTCTCTATCTCCCTTTGCTCTAATTCTATCCTCATAAACCCTCATTTTGGATGATTCATTTGCTCCCTGGATTTGTTGATTCTGAACAACTAAGTCATGTCTTTAAACCCTGTTGCACACAGATTTTTTTCATTCTCATTCTTACTTAGTTCATCATCAAACTACAACCAGATTCCAAGCTTTTCTGCATAAACTGAGAAAATGTGCTTCTTGGTTGCTACTGCCTGGCCCACAAGCCTGGGAGATGGTGAAATGGGCTCACTAATCCACTCTATGAACTGGACAAACATCTTCATTTTTTCTTCCTCTCTGCCAGTATCAGCAAGAATTTTGCTGACAGTGTGTCAAAATACTGCTGTTTTACATCCAAATTTCAGCAATATCTAAGATGTTTTTTAGATCAATGTGATATCCTTTGTTCTCATAGTTTGTCCATCTAGTGATTAACTTTGGCATAAGGTAGAAAAAATGGAGCCAGAAATTTTTATATACACAGCAAGTAGATTTTTAAATACTATACATAAATGAGTTTTGAAAAAAATTTTAATTGTGATCAATAATTCCTTTAAAGTCTATACACTACTTCAAGGCTTCCTATACAAAATAAAAATGTGTAATCACGTTTGCTTAATAACAAAGTGTCTAGATGTGAAAAAATGCCTTTATTAACTTAATGATATAAATTAATCAAAAGCAAAGGACAAAAACATTAAATAAAACTTAAGGGCATTGAACATCATGGTTCTCTTCATATGTCATCATAGGCAGATTTTTGTTCCAAGAAAAATGGAAATTCAAAGAGTATGGTTGTCCAGTTTTCACCACCATTTATTGCAAAGACATGATGCTTTGTCAAAGATTGACTGCCTTCATGTAGATTTGTTCATGGAAAATCTGTTCCGTTCCGTTAATCTTTTCTCTTGCCTTTTTCCATTGTTACACTCTCCATTCCATAGTGCAGAAATCAGTACTGTTTCATAGATTTGAAGCAAGGTAGTGTCAACTTTTACATTTTTCATTTTGTTTTTATTTATTAGAATGTGAGTGAAATACATAGCAATTACTTTCCTCTTGGGGAATTGGTACAAACACATATCACACCTTAATATTTTGAATTCAGTTTTGTGATGGCTATTTTAGGTATCCTTGCCTCCCTAGACATTTTACAATCAGTTGATTTATATTATCAAAATAGTCAATAAGGAATTAGACTTGATAAGTTATTATTTTCCGAATTATTTTCAAAGCAAATTTTCAAGAATGTTATCCAGTTAAATATAAATACATAAGTAGATACTTTGTATTCATTGGAAAATTGCATTGAAATAAAAAATACACAGAATCTTTTTCCTAATGCATTCTCAGTTTGTTAGGTAACAAGGAATTCGTCTGGACCTTATGTATTGGTAGCCAGCCATCCTTGTAGTAATCATGCAAGTAACAAGGAGGAATAGATACTAGTTTCAAACCCTTTCAAATATTCAGACCTCAATATTACAAAATAAGGAAAGCAAAACAAAAATAAAAGTATTATTTATTCTGAAAGGGAATTATAAACTCTTAATAACTGACATGAACAACTTCTACTGTGATCTTTAGGAGCAACTTGCAGTCTGAATTACACTTTTGAAGAAAATTTCTTGAAATGTATGCCGAATTCACTTCTTGTATCATTTGTAATCATTGTGCTTTTCTTGTGAGAACTTGAACTTTTGCTCTCGCTAAGTTTAAGATATTCTTTCCAGAACACTGGGTTGTGTGCACAGCAGCTGTGGTCCCTCTGCAGTGCGGTCCTGAAGGAGATTGTTGCTATGGTGGAGGAAATCATTGCTATGGCGCAGCCTGTAAGGAGAGATGGCAACTCTGCACAGTCACAGTGTCCCATGTGTGCCTCGAGACGCCCCACCCAGTTCAGGACTAACAGGGCTTTTAAATACAGTTCTTTTTTCTACCTGAAAATGCATGTGATAATGCTCTATGGCAGACAGGACTTAACATCTAGGAAAGGACAGTGGAAGGAGACACTCCACTCTAAGTGACAGAGTATGAAGGAAAGGAAGAAGTTCCCAGGTTCAGCTCTCATTTACCTCCAGTGGGTTTGACAAGTCACTTGGTTTCAGGGAATTTCAGTGTCTTCATCTGTAAAATGAGGCTATTGAAATTTTACTTGTAGGATTTTAGAAATGATTAGAGGAAACCAAGTATAAAATCATCTAGTACATATTAAGTACTCAGCACATGTTTCTTGCACTGAAATTCTATATGAAGTGTTTAATAGCTCTGCATTCTGCACTTGATTTTCTAAATGAGAAAACTTATTCATCAGATGAGCCCTTGCCAAAAGCTCATTTTTCTTTCTCAGTATATTCTTTTTTTCTCAATATGCTCTTTAATACACAACCAAAACTCTTTCTTTTTCCCCCAAATCTTTGTTCCCAACAAGATAGATGTTCATTTTCTGCCAATGTCATAGGGTGTGTCCATAAAATTGGTCATCCATGACCATGGGGTAAAAGGCGTTGGAAGTGAAAGTCTGGGTAATCATAGGACTCTCAGGTGAGTATAGCTCTGAGCTATGGAAGAAATGCTGTGGGTTTCACCATGGCAGTTATGATCATTCAATTTCCATAAATCAAAGAATGAGAAGAAACTCTTATTAGCAGTAGTTATGATTTTTATAGAATCCTGCCTGAGAAAAGTAGAAAAGGATGGCTATAAACCAGAACATTTTTCACTTTCCTATTACTCCCACTATTAATAGACCAGAGGATTATATCATAGACACATATAACAGATAAAATACATACAGCAGTTAGGAAAGAAAAATGCATCCAGTTTATTTTACTTCCCAAATCATGGGGTTCTCCTTATCATTTGATATTAGAGAGCTTTAGGGCTCTGGGTTTGATCCCTACACCACACACACACACATACACACAAATCAATCAATTGATCAATCCGTCAATCAAGTGCTTGCTTTGGCAGTGCATATACTAATACTGGAACAATCAACCAATCACCACTGAGATGAAAAAAATGCAAAATATTTTCTAATTCATGGAGCATGAATAAAAAGATTGGTATACACATATCCATAACCCCGAGACAAAGGTAAATCAAGAATAGGTTCCTCTAGCTACTTACCTTTAAAATTCACACAGCTCAGCATTCAGAATTCTACTAGGAGAGGAACAGCTTTTGATTTTGTCTGTTTTTCTTTTACTCTGGCTGCTTATACCCTTAGTCTCAGCCCTCCTGCCCTGGGCTCCAGGAAGTGTCTAGCACATACAGTTCATGTAGGTGGCATCCCATGGGCTTTGACAACGCTCATTGGATGGAAATTTATGCAGAATCTCTATCCACTTCTTTAATGGAAATTGATAGGATGCCTGAGACAAGTTCATAGGTCATTTCAACTTTTTATTCCTTCTCATTTATTCTCTTATTTCATTGAACTCCATGTTTTTGAACATTATTTTATGATATTGAATCTACATTCACCAAAATCAGTACTGCTGCCTAATTTAACCATGAGGAGGGTAGAGATAATCTTTCAGGGAATTTATCTGTGGTTTTCCCTTTCTGCATCTAGGGCTCTCAGTAGTATTCTATGTTCAGCTAATAAAATAGTAAAAACATAAATGGGTAAAAAGCATCATAAAAAACTACAGGGCCAAAACTGCAGTGAGTGTGCATTATTTAGAACAATGCTTTTGGTAACGATTGAAAATCATAATCCCACTGAACTTTTTGTCTAACACCAATCCTATCCACCCTATTTTATCTTTCTACTTCTATCTCTCTCTATCTCTGTCTCTCTATCTGTATCTCTATCCATCAATTAATTTGTATCATAGATGAAAGGAATTCTGTATTTTTACAGCATAATCTACCTTACCTGTGTATCATCATCCATTTTACCCGCATTTCACATTTCTTTACACATGTATAGTATATGTAAATCATTCCCCTGGGAGATAAGCTAATTTTCCATACAATCACTCTTCTCTGTTTAAATGCAGACTCCAGACAGTGTACAAAGAGTCAAATGGAATACAACTTTGGATTGTGAGCAACTTGGTCTGTGTGTGTTCCACAAGATGTGTAAACATTTCAAATAAACTTAAACTTGATAAACAAACAATGTCTTACCATATGAGTGATATGTTTACAAACATCATGTGATCACAGCTGAGCCAATGGTCTTCTCTCTCTCTCATTCACTGAGAGACTATAGGTTAGTGTCTGCAGCAGCAAGAGGCTGTGGAGGAAATCTGCAGAGAAGGAGAAAAAGCAGAGGCACCCCTCCCTTCAAGTGAGACCAGAGAGCTATGTGTGAAAATGTGTGAAACACTGTACCATTTTGTTGCAAGTCATCACCCCAAAAAGGCTTCAGCTGTGAGCGATTAATCTCTTTAATGACAATGCAATATCATATTTCAGCAAAATACTCAAAAGGAGGCAAAAGCAAGTGTCATTGGATAGATTCTTTGCTAAAGTTGCAAGAAAAGAACAAGATTGCATTGAGCCAACAGATAGGAGTGATTTTGTCAGTGGTAGTGAAAGCCATCCTGAACAATAGCCCTCCTCCCACTTGTTTCCTTCTATCTCTAACCAGGAGGGTACATGGAGGTTAATTTATTTTTCTTTATATTTTGTATTCTCCTTATTGTTTTGCATTATATCACAGTATTTATATGACTGTGTTATATAAATATCTTTGGGTTTGAAACAAATCATCTAAGTTTTTATTATTTCTTAGGAAGAAATTTGCTTTGATATACAAGTTCTTTGTATTACAAGCATGTTTCCAGAATGAATTATGCTCACAAACCAAAGTTTCACTGTATACCCTTATTCTCCTTATAAACACATATATAATTCAAGATAGCAAACCTGCTACAATTATACAAGTACAATGTTGGACTAGCATAAGAGACAGATTGAAATTTCTTTTTCTTTGGCTGTTTAGAGAAATCACCTCATTGGTGATTTCTTCATTCTCTAAACACCTTAATTTTGGAAGAAACTTTCTGTCTACTCTCACTTTTGGTCCTGCCCTCTGCACAGTTTCCCTTATTTGTATCCTGGAACCAGCTGTGGAGAGTAGGCTGAAATTTAAACCATTCTTAAAGGTCATGAAACACTTCAAAACTGTTGAATACTCAGAGAAAGGTGCTGGTTTAAAATTTTCTATTTCTTGCTCAGTATTTTCTTTTTCAACTTTTAAAAATCAAGCATTTGTTGTGGAATTTGGTATGGTAGTTGCTTTAAAACTGTTGTCCTTGGGAAGTAACTCAGTGGTAAAGTCTGTGCTTAGAGGCCCTGGGTCCAGTCACTGGCATCACAAAATAAAAAATAAAAACAGTCTTTGCCAGATAATTCTACCATTAATCATCTTGACAACAGAATCTGTTCATCAGCTTTTCTCTTTCAAGTTTAAATTCTTCTGTTCCTTGGTAATATTTGTCATTTCCCCCTAGTTGGGACAAAATACTTGACACCTACAGTTTAAAGGAGGAAAGGTTTATTTTGGCTTACGGTGTTCAGAGGGCTTGTCCATGGGCAGCTGCTCCCAGGCAGGAATATCATGGCAGAATCACCTGGAAGAAATTGCTCACCTCATGGCAGCCAGGAAGCAGAGAAGGAGACGGGCCTTCCGAAGTCACCCTCAGTGACCACCTCCCCGACCCGTCCCACCAGTGAACAGCTCATCAGTGACTTAATACACTGATTTCAAATTGTCCAACTCTGCCCATGAGACTTTTGAAGGATATTTCAACTCTAAACCACGATGTTGTAGCATAACCAATTGATTTTGGGTAAACCTTTCTGTTTTACATAGCATAGTATGATATTTACAAACTTACTTAAAATTCGTTTTATCTTGTCTCCCCTGACCTGTTCCCAGAAGGAAAGAGATGTACTGAGTTAACATCACCTACCCAGCAGGTGCTGATACTCCAGCAAGAATGTTCATAGCTACTGCTGACATGCGTTGGAGGGTCAGCTGTCTAACAAGCATCTCTTGTGCTCCGTGTAGTGAGGAACAGGAACACTGGTCTCCTGTCCCTTGGAGGCCTACCTTGACAGAACAAGGTCTGCCCTTACTACCACTGGCCTCTGTAAGAAGTCTTCATTCTGCTTGGACCATCCCTTGCCTCTCTATGTAGAAGATAAATGTCACAGATTCACCAGGGGGAAATGTAGTTGGCCATCCATGGATTCTCTGTGAAAACGCTAAGAAAAGCAATCATTCTTAGCTACCCAGCAAGAATGACACATTCAATGTCCTGCTTAGCCTTTGCAAAGTGTGATAAAAAGCTAATTGGATATTTAAATAAAAAGTAAAAGATTACAGTAAAAAGCAGGATGCCACTAATCCTCCTCTAAAATCCTTCTCATTGCAAACGCACTTCTTAACCATCATTCTTGTCATTTTACGAAGCAGCTCTGGAGTCCTCTTTACTGCTTCTCTCTCCAAGGTGTGACAAAAACCATGGTGAATGCCATTGTGGAGTGCCACTCAATAGAAAGGCAGCTCATAAGAACATTTCACCATGCTCTTATCCTTGGTAGTCATCAGCCCTGCACCATATAACTTCTGGCTCTTTGACAAAGTCACAATGACCATGAAAGGGGAACATTTTGAATCCACTCAGGACATGGAGGCTGCCAGGACAGCACGGCTAAAGACCCTCAGGAAAGAGGAATGCAGAGGTGCTGCAGGAAGTGGCAAGGACGATGGGATGAGTGTGCTGGAAGGGAAAAGAGAATATTTTGAGAAGGATTAATGGCATCTTGTCTTTTACTGCAATATATTTTAAAATTTCAACATTCCCTGTCTTTTTAAAAAAATCATACTTAGTATGCTGTGCCATAAAATAAGTCTCAATAAATTTCAAAATGCTAGAACTCTGAAAGTTCATAGATAGATCGAACTCACTATCTGAATTAGTCTGTTGAAATCTATTTCTTCATGTTGGGTCTTGTTTGGGTATTTTAATCTATTGCAACTATAACCTGTTGTTCTGAATTCAATTATGGACTTCTTGCTTTGACCTTTAACAAGCTTCTGCAGATGCACAAAAGCATGAAACCATTAATATGTTATTAGCCCCGGCCACATCTGCCAGTGAGAAATGTCATTTTGTTGCAACATGTTACCTCATTTCCATGTCTTGAATGCCTTCAGAAGCTATTTTATATTCTCCTATGCTTCAGTGCTGGCTTCTTCCAGGGCAGCTCCCTCAGAATAGCCTCATCAGTTGCTCCAGTATACTGCCCTCCTGCTTCACAAAGAGGAGGACCAGGTTGTCCCTGTTCTTGGGGTGACCCTCTTCCCCTACAAGTCTCCAGCCTCAAATATGCCTTTCTCTTTGCTATTTTCCTTCTGTCACCAGTAGAGATTTTGATGATTCTTTGATTCTCAACTAGGATGCATGTGCTCTGTATAATCCTGCCTCCATGCAGAATAAAATTACCCTAAGTTAACTTGTTTTTCACTCATTCATCTCAGAGTCACAGCTACTGAGAGATTTTCTTTGACACTCTTTTGTGTATTTCCGAAGTTCTCTTATTTTGAGTATGATCTGTTAATATATTTTGCACTTGATGTTATTGGTGTCCTTTTAAAATAATCTTTTTTGGAATATTTATAATGTATAGCAAAACTATGGAGATTTACAGTTTCTATGCAGACATGCAATTTCTCTTATTAAAGATAATAGTATGATACAATAGTTATAGCTGATTAATCTAGGCATTATTATTCTCTAAAGTCCAAACTTTAGTAAAATACCCTTACTGCTCTGAAACCCTCTCACCTTCTCTCTCTCTCTTGATCTCCCTCTGTGCGCTCTCTCTCTCTCTCTCTCTCTCTGTGTTTTCTTTAGCTCATTTTTGTCTTTCAATTTATATACCTCGTCCTCATGATTACTGTCTGTGGTCCAAAACTTAGGTTAGTGTTTTCAGTTACAGGCTTCTGAGGTTTGTGATCCCCTGAAATTAAGATGAATTTCTATCTTTATATAGATTATTTTAACCATAATGTTAAAAATGTTATCATTGAAGGTCTTAGCTCTTTCAGACTGTAAGGGCAGTGCTCACCACGCATGTAAGAGTACCTACGGACCTGTTTAATTAAATGGAGCAAACATAATATATTGTGAATTCAGGCTTTGCTATTCCCCCTTTTCTGTTAATGCAGTGTCAGCCACAGCATACTTTGCACTCCAAGTTTCCCCAGTGTGCATTGGAGAAAATATCATCACACAATATTGTGAGTATTATCTTACAGTCTGTGGTGTGTGTCGCAGCCGAGGGTTGATGTAGCAAGCACATAGCACAGGGCTGACTCCTAACGTCACCATGGTGTTCCTTCACCAAGCCTTGGTCGACAGAGGTACGTGATTGCTATGGAGAGGGCACAGCCCTTTTAT
Source organism: Dolichotis patagonum (assembly GCA_004027295.1). NCBI lineage: Eukaryota > Metazoa > Chordata > Mammalia > Rodentia > Caviidae > Dolichotis > Dolichotis patagonum. The sequence goes on from PVJX010004233.1 coordinate 65,261, forward strand.
CCTCCGAGGAAAGTATGCTACCTACCTGCTGTGTGATCTGGGGCATACCAATGGCTTTCCTGTTGCTGGGGTGAAATTCCTCACCTTCACGTCTGGACTGAGAGAGGTTTTCAGGGAGTCCACACATAACCAGCTGGTTCAGAAACCTCACGGTTCAGGAGAGCGGAGGCGCACAGCTGCTCCCACCTCCCCTGGGACCCGGCCTCGCACCTCACCGTCACCTGCGAACCTCAGTGCGTTAATCCACAGGTGGGAACGGCAACTTCAGGGTCCAGTGGCCTCTTTAGGAATCACTTAACCCAGTCCAGAGGACATGGAGATTAACAGGCACACGACATAAATTCCACGTTAAACTGATGGTTCTTTGCTCAATCAAGGATAATACAACCCAACTCACCCTGGAAGTGATGGACATTGTGGATTTCATTGGACCAGCTAAGGGCCTTTTTAAAGGAACCTTTTCCTGTATGGTGATTTTTAAAACTCATGGTTTATTATTATTATGTTATCAACATAGTGTCACAATGTGTTTTTATTTAATTTCACATCGATGAAGCATTTCATGTATTAAAAAGTTATGCAAAAAATAACATGAGATTCCTAATACTCAACACCTAGCTTAAAATAAAACGTTTGCACTATCTTAGCGTTTTTATCTACTATACTTTGTTTTACTTAGATAATCATTATGGTAAAATTTAAGTATTTTTCCCATGTTTTCTTATATTAAATATTAGTTTTCCCATTTCCATTAAATAATATGCACTACATAGGATGAGTGGAGACTTTCCCAGATTGCACGGATTTAGATTGCTTTGAGCTTTTCTTATATCAGACAATAACTTTGCATGACTTCTACTAACTGCGAGGTTCTCACAAGGTGTATTACCAAGGATGAGTACTGCAGGGCCACAGGGCAAGTGTAATATAACAGCAACAGCATTTTCTAAAGTTATTATAGCAATTCATACTCCTCTGGCAGTATATGAGAACTCTTATTTCCCTGCATCCTACCTAAATGGATATTGTCATACTCTGAAATACCAATATTATGAGCTCTAAAACATACCTTGTTCTGCTCTTAATTTTGATTTACTTGATTTTAAGAGAGGATGAGCATGGTATCATGTTATTTATTGACCGTTTGGAGTCCAATTTCTCTTAGGCAACAAGTCATAAAATTTTTCCATTTATTTTATTGCCCAAAACATTAAATGTAAAGAAAACTTCAGTTGGGTATTAATAATCCTGTGATGAGCTAGATGAGCCAAATGCAGAAGGAATAAAAAAATTGTGCTACAGTAGAAATGGAGTATTTTGGATTAGTTTTGCTTTTTTCTTTCTTATGGTCTTCTCTTTGGATTTTTGGAAGTTTGACTTTTTTCTAACTCAGAGAGGTTAAGGGAGAATTAATTATCATGTTCCTTCTCCATCACATGCTCTGTGGCACAGTGGGGCAGAGATATGGACTGAGCTTATTAGGATAGGATAGCTGCACCAAGCCCTCTGTAGCCTTCCCAGTGTGGCTGTTTCTTCAACCTAAGGCTCTTCAGGTTCAAAGCCTCTCCAGAATTACCTTCCTTCACACCGGCATCTACACTCCCCTTCCTGCCTCATCCGCCCTTGATATACACCATGAAGGGGTTTAGAAGACAAAATCTGATAGGGCTTGGATTCTCACCCACAGAGTGAACTTTCTGTTTCCTCTAAGACACACATAGCGATATGCACAGTTTCAAAAATACTTCTAAGGGTCGCCATCTTTAATTACATTAAACTAGACTGACATTCATAATCACTTTTTCTTTTGTCTTTGTGTTGTCTTTTTTAGTTGTCATTGTAAGTTGGTGATACCTAACAGTCACATTCACTGGGGAATTGGTCATATGTATAGCTTATCTTGATTCTTTTCTCTCTCAAAGTCTCCTCTCCTCCTCCCCTGGTCTCCATCCCATCTCCACAAAGCCCACTCCCTTTTTCCTGACACCCCTTGGCCATCTACTCTTTCAGTTTTATTTTGGGGTTCTTATTTGAAGAAATGGTGTGATATTCATCTTTTGTCTTATTTATGTCACTCAGCATTGTGGTCTCACTATCCATCCATTTTCCTACATTCATCCTTTTTGTGGTTGAGTGATATGTCATGGTGTATTATACCATATTTTGGTTATCCATTCATATGTTGATGGACCTAGTATTGACTATGAACACTGGTTTAGCTTGATGTAATTATGGATGGCAATATTTAGAAGTATTATTAAACCCTGCATATGCATAGTCAAACACAAATGGTATTTAGGTTTTTCAGTTTATGTCATTATAAGGATGAATGAGATATGCTTCTAAGATCTTTACATCTTGCAACTCAAAGACGTCTGATGTACTTTTTACAGATAGAATTTGATTTCTGTTTCTTGTATTTGAATGTAGTATTTGAATGTATACCTTTCTTGACAGGTCGATAATTTCTTTTGGTTCGGTTAAATTAGAATTGATTTTCTATTTCCTATTGCCAACTTAAAAAACTTTAATAAGCTTTCATTTCTGTTATTTTTTTAAATTCAGGAATTCATAACTATATTCAGCAATTCTTTTTTTGATTATCTACTAGTCATTGCTTTGTTCTGACAAGGGAATAAAACATTGACCAAGTAGACAAAATCCGTGTCACATAAGAATTTATATTTTATTTATTCTAGTCAACAAAATAGATGCTAACAAAGAAGTAAATAAAGACACTATAAATAGATATAATTTATACATACATATATATGAGTGCAATAAAGAATAAATAAATAAATAAATAAATAAGGTGATGGATTTTAAATTGATGACATTTTCTCATTATTTTGGGAAAATTCTCTCAGAATGTTTCTGGTAATAATGAAACACCCTATTTTTCTTGTTTAAATAAAAACAAAATACTACATCATTCCCCACAAATATAAGGATTTTAAAGTGTTTCCTTTGTCTTATTTTTTTGCTCAGTAACAATGGCTGCATAATTTTTTTCTTGATCTATAATTAGAATTTACTTTGCAGTATCCTTTATCTATCTAACGATATCTCTGTAATATACGCTGCCAATATTTATGTTTGCAAACTGTGTATTCTTATATATTTATACAAAGCATGTATTTCTAAATGTACTTTTGTTAGTCACAATTTTCTTTTTTATGAATGTTCCTCACTTTAAAGATTAAAATGCATTTTTGGTTAAAGTCATCTATCACTTACGACCTTTAGATCAGATTTACAGAAGAAAAGCCCTGAAATATCCACAGTGGTCCTTCTTTGCCTTTGAAAGACCCTGAGTGCTTCACTGGGTGATGTTTGCTGTCACAGTCATGTTCTTTTGATGTCATTCTCTCACCTGTTAGCATCTGTTGTTGCAAAAGAAAGTGCCCACAATGAGTACAGCTTTGCGTTTTTTAAGAACATGCTCCCCTTCTTTATTCTGGGGAGCATTGTGCTTCCCTTCTTTATTCTGGGGAGCATTGTGCTTCCCTTCTTTATTCTGGGGAGCATTGTGCTTCCCTTTTTTATTCCGGGGAGCACTGGGGATTGAACCCTGGGCCTGGCCTCTGTCCCCAGCCCTTTGTTTTTCACTCGGAAGGAAGGGCTCTCTAAGTCATTCACCTTCCCAGCTGGCTGGCTCTTGTATCTTCTTTCTTTAGCCTCTCAACAGTGTGGACAAACCAACGTCACTCTGCTAGCTGCCCGCTCCCTCTGGGCTTTATACAGCTCTCATTATCTGGCCTCTTTTGTGGTTGGCTTCAGGGCTCTCCAGGGTGCATGGCTTCTTGGCACTCAGGCGACACAGGGTCTTGTGGTGCATATCTTGAGTGGCAGCAGCCCTAAAGGGGAGACAAGGCAAAGACACGGGCACTCTGCCAGCAGGCAGGAGGTGACTGTGTTGTTACCTTTTGTGGGAGGTCTGGAAACTTCTGGTTTCATGGAGACCAGGGAACTCTTATACAAGAGCTAATCAAAAATGTGGTGAGTGTTTAAATGAGAAAAAATTATTACAGTAAAAGATATTTTCCATGAGTCCACTCATAATCTTCCCCCTCTCTTTGAACACATTCATCCCATCCTCCTGGCCACCTTCGGCAGCAGCTCTGGAGTTCCTTTTTGCATCCTTACAAAGTAGAATACAAAGTATAGTGACAACATAGGAGGAAGGGCCATGAGACAATTAGACATCAGTAACAGTTACTGTAGGAGAGGGAACACCAAGGTCACTGAGTTTCTCATGACGTCTGTCTCGGTTACTTTTTCTTTGCTGGGACACAGGACCCAATGCCCTCAACTTGAAGGATGAAAGTTTGCTTTGATTCTTAGTTTCAATCCATGGTTGGCTGGCTGCAAAGCAGGAACAGGGTAGCAGAGGAAAGGGGGTTCAACCCTTGGTATCCAGGAAGCGGAGAGAGCAGGGAGGAGCAGAGGAGAACACATCTTTCCAGGTCACATCACACAGAGGGCCTTCAACCAGGCCCCTCCTCCGACAGCACAGTCAGCCCTGACCTCATCCGTGATGAAACTTCTGATGAGCACAGCACCCTGCGACCCATCACCTTCTCCTACACAAGACTCTGGGAGGACATTTTAGATCTAAACCACAACAAGGTATAAATCTAGGCCAGTGTTAGTGTGCTTTGGTAATGTGTTCTATTTCACACTTGCATTAAGCAGGTGAGGTGCTCATAACAGAAGAAAGTTTAGAGAATAGAAACAAGTTATAGAATTATGGATTTATCTGTATGCATAAAATGAGAAGAGGCTTTTCATTTTTCTAACTACACTATGATGATGCTTCATGAACGCACATCAAGGTTAAGAAATATATATATATATATGGTAGAAGAGATGGCGAGACAACACATTTTCTTGCTTTGTTGAAAAAATTCTTATTATCTTTCAGGGGACTGAGTATAAAAATGAATCAGACAAATAAAACACCCAACTGGAAGAAAGTGTGACAGAGATAGTTGCATATGTACATTGAAAGATGATGGGAAGCAAGTGACATCTTAAACTATGCCACATTTTAAAAAATAAACTACTTTGTAGGTATATATTAGGATTGCAACTTTTACAATCATATTCCTAAATGTCTGTCATAAAACTGAAATAAATTATCTATGCTTCTAGAAAAATTGCTGTTAGGCTTTGAAAACCACTGAGTAGGAACTATTGTTTATAATCCTACAAGGCAATTTCTAAGTTAAATTGAAGTGGAAAACATAACTTTTCTTGCTGAAAAATACAAATTATGCTTAAAGAATAAGAGCTGTAGCAACTTCAGTATGGATACATTTTAGATAAATGAACCAATGAGGGATAATAACCTACTAATTTTTTGTGCTTGATATCAAAGTCACCTACAGAAACAATAGATAGTTTAGGTTTTATGTTTAACTAGAACTGTGCTAGAAACCATAACAGGTATTTCTCCTGATGCATTTAATAATATTGAACAAAATAGGACCTTTTAAAAATAGTATAAACTATTACTGTGTTCAAAAAGTGAAGGGTGATGAAGTTACGATTTTAGTTTTAAATTTATTTTTTCATACTACTTTGTGATATTCATATACATAAAAAAGAACCCATGAAGAGCATTGTTCAAGACTTTTTGACAAATATATGAGATGTGATTAAAAATACAATGTATGTTTAATATTTTAAAACTATATTATATAATATAGTTTTGATATAAAGCTATATCAAGTCCTCCTCCTCATTTTAAACACACTCACCCCATCATCCTCACCACTTTCTGCAGCAGCTCTGGAAGCTTCTTTCCAGAGGGTCATTATAAGTTGTGATCAAAAATACAGGGAATATTCAAACTAACTTTCATCCAGTGGGAAGGTAGCTCATAAAAACATGACACCATGTCCTCATTCACCTCAGTCACCAGATTTGACACTGCACGACTTCCAGCTCTTCCCCAAAGCCAAAATGGCCATGAAAGGGAAACGTTTTGAATCCATTCAGGACATGGAGGCAGCCAGGGCAGTGCAGCTAAGAACCCTCAGGAAAGTGGACTTCCAGGCTTTTACTAAAGTATACAATCTCATGTTTAGCTCTACTCACAGGAAAAGACCCTTTATCTGCACACTTTACACATAAGAAGTCTTCTTGAAAAGAGATACTGAGCCAGATAGGGTGGTGTATGCTTGCCAATCCAGCACGCAGGAAGTCACACTGTCAAGCCCAGGCTGGGCAACTTAGTGATGTAATGAGATCTCCTCTCAAAAAGCAAACACAAAACAAAACAGAACAACCCATGATAATGGATTTCTCACCAAGGTCAATAAGACTGTTTAGTTTTAAAGTTTACTAAAGTTTGCGTTTCTTCAAACTACAATGCTATGCAATGAACAACACCTGCAGCATAAATAAATGATTCCAGACAAGTTTCAATCTTCAGGGAAGGAAATCAATTATCTTAGACCATGTTGATCTGTTTCACAACCACAGAGCTTTGCAGGAAGGGAGGATTGTCAGTGTTTTCTGCTACCACAGTTTCTTGTGCTTTCAGTAGGGTTCATATAGTTTAATACAAAGACTAAATTTACATCCTTGCACAAAACAGAGGGAAACCAAGCAAAAGTCATCAAAGAGAAACTTAAGAGACCTTAAGCACTATCACAAGGGTGTTCTCCCCAATTACCCATCCCAACTTTCTTTCTGTTTTTTTTTTTTGGGTACCGGGGATCGAACTCATGAGCTTGCACTTACCATGGAAGCGATTGAGGTACTGAGCTAAATCCCTATCCCCCAGCTCTCAAACAGGTTTCTGAATATGCAATTTCTTATGTATTTATTTATTTATTCATCTATTTATTTTGTGGGCAGAATACTGGGACTCAAACTCAGGACCTTACACTTGACAGGTAGATGCTACACCACTGAGCTAAATCCATGGCCCTGAATATATGGTTTCTACTATTGTAGATACTGGTACCAAACAGAAAGGAAGACATCTAGCACCAGGGAGTTGGAAGGCAAATTGTTTATTTTGCGGGGGGCTGGTGGGAAATCTAGTTCCAAATTACCAGCCCTGAGTCAGCTTTGTGTATAGTTCATATAAGATCCACAAGCAGAAAATCTATAAGCTGACAGCAGTTTATTACACAATTTAGTTACACAAATGAAGTCTTATGTAGTCAGGTAGATTTGCTGTAGGAAGGTTTACTTGAAAAGAATTGTTTATCATACCAAGGGTGTTGAATGGAGTGTGTAGAGTTAAATGTGTTTTTGGCTGAGCCAGTCTGTCCTAGGTAGAAAGTCCTCGAAACATGCTGGAGAAACAGGTTATGATTTTGGGTGGGGAAACACAGACATTGCTGTGAAATGGGGTCCGGTTGACCTTTGCCCAGCAGCTGGTCACAGATGGTCCAGGCCAGCTGAGTTTAGCAGTCTGACCACGTGATGGGCTGGATGAGCATATCTTGTCTCAACATACTAACAGGCTACCACTTGATTTTTAAGTTCCTGCTAATTTTCTATTACATTTACATCCTATTACACTACTATCAGATTTATCCCAAGGCACCTCTTCCCTCTAGAAATGAAAGTCATCGTCCAACAGGCCCTGTGCAATGCTGACAGGTACTGCAGTGTGTGTGCGGTGAGGGCCGCCTGGAGAAGTTATTTCCTTAGCAACAATGAAAGCAGGAAAGAAGTACGAAGCTCCTTTGGACAGAGATACTGAGGTCAGTCAGGTTAGGCAGTGTGGATCTGTTGATGCGTTTGCCAAGACAGGAGGCTATATCTTGTGCAGCTGTTCTGCCCGCTATGGGAAGCTTAGCAACGTCCTGAGCCATTACCACTAAACCCCAGTGCAGCTTCCCAGGTGCAGCAATGGAAATTTCCTACAGACCCCACCAGACAGCCACACTTTCCGGTCACCACCCCTGGTTTTGAATCATTATTTTAACCAAAGACATCAAAGGACTGCTGATGAGAGATAGCCAATGACTATGCAAGAGTCACAAAATATATAAATCTAAAGAATTGTTGCCATAAACATGCATGACTATTAATCCTCATAGTATCTTCCCCTTCATTTTGAGCTCATTCTTTCTTTTTTTTTAAAGAGGGTAAAATTAAACACAACAAAACAGAACAAAATGGGACACAAAGCATAAATTTCAAAGCTAGACAACCAGAGATTGAACTCATTATTTCATCATCCTTGCTGCTTCCTGCAGCAGCTCTGGAGTCCTCTTTTGAGGGTCTTCAGCTGTGCTGTCCTCACTGTCTCCATGTCCTGAATGGATTCAAAATGTCTCTCTTTTTTGGTTATTTTGACTTTTAGGAGGAATCAGAATTTGCACAGCAAAGTGAATAAGATGGATGAGTACACAGCCTAATGTTTCTGTTTGACAAAGATTTCCACAAACAGTTGATAAACATGGGAAGATCACAAAATATAGAGAGGGCCTAAATTTATTTATTTATTTATTTATTTATTTATTTATTGGTACCAGGGATTCAACTCATGACCTAACACTTGCCAGGCAGGCACTTATGCCACTGAGCTAGCTCTCCGGCCCAAGACTGCCTATATTTAAAAAATATATATATATAGTAAAAGACACATTGTCATTAATCCACCTCCAAATACGCTAATTATTCTGCTGGCTTCCAATAAAGGTATCTCATTATTCTTGGAGTAGATTTTGTTTTTCTTTTTTAGTGTAATAGGTTTATTGCAACACTTTGTTAATTTCAACAGTCACCGAACATTTGGATTGTAATCTATCTATTTTTAGAAACCAAAAATATGAAATATATTTTAAGTTAGTATTATATACAATAAAAGCAATTTAACTTGGCTGGAAGCAGCTTTCACTTTGTTTGCTGCCAATTCTTAAATATCTTCTAAGGAACAGCTGACATGCAACCTGTATTTAATCAAATGAAGTATATAGACAAGGCATAAGCACGAGAATAGCTGCAACTGTGGTTTTAGGATTCTTTCTGCACAAATCCATTTTTCTTGATGGATTTTTAGTGTCATATTTTAATAGTTATATTTCAGGTAGTTGACTCCATGTGTGTGTGTGCGTGTGTGTGTGTCTGTGTGTGTGTGTGTGAATAACCAGCTGTAGGGAAAACACACCAGAGCTCGGACACTACCCACTGTAACTAAATAATACATTTATAGAGTCCTTTGATTAGATCCCTGATGCCATCTCTGTCTCTCTTCCTGTTTGTTGGAATTAATGGTTCTTGTGAAATCCCTGAAGCTAGCCAGAACAGAAAAGGTGTTTTCAATCTCCCATGAGGCGCAGCCAATCCAGGTACTCCCTAAGGCTTGCTAAAGCAGTTGTTTTAATGAATTAAATTAATGAGTAGTTTTTAAAGTGTAAAATAACTTCCAGCTCGTGGTCCTTGTGGCTAGGGCCGACTAGCAAGGTGCACCCATTGCCAAGTAAAATGCCGCGCAGGTCAGCAGCTCAGCACCATACTCACGCTCAGAACTGAGTGGAACAAACTACAAATCAATGCATTTTCCTGAACCCATCAGAAAATTCAAGTCCCAAAGCAAACTTCCACCCTCAAATCCAGAGAGGCAGGAAATACAGAGAACCTCAACCAAGGTCAGATTGAATGGGATAAGAACCACGAAAATCATAGACTGGCAGGGATATTGAAATAGTGATTTGAGAAGTATGAAATATCCTGATAGAAAATCTTGGGTGCTTTATCTTAAGAGTTCATTATGAGTTTCTATTTTCCATACTTGGAGGTTGAACCCAGTTTTCTTATTTAGCTATATCTCCAGGCTGGCTTGCTTGCTTCTTTCCGTCCATCCTTCCATGCTTCTTTGCTTCTTTCCTTCCTTTCTTCTTTTCCCTGTCTTCCTTTCTTCCTTCCTTCTGGCCATCCTTCTTTCCTTCTGTTCCTTCCCCTTTCTCTCCCTCCCTCATTCCTTCCTTCCTTCCATTTTGAGAGGGTCTTCTCAGGTTGGTGATTTGTTCAAGGTAATCTTCCTGCCTCAGCCTCTCTGAGTGCTGAGATTACAACATGCTGCCATGCTTGACCTTCTTATATTTGCATAGATTTTTATTCCAGGACTTTGGCAGGTTCTCTAATAGACACACATGCCCTTGGAGGGGATGCAGAAGGAGCAATTGTTTAACATCTGCCCAGTGTGTTCTACCAATGATCTTCTCTGCCGAGAAAAGGACTGTGCCAGAAACACCTCTCCAAGAAGCTCGAAAGATGATTATCCAAAGGAAGTCCCTCCACCATTCCTGACATCTCAAAAGGAGGAGAATAAAAAGGCTCCCAAATGCTTTTGAAGTGACGAGTCCTGAACGCAAACCCCACAGAAGATAGATGCTAACAATGGGTCATGGCTCGCTTCCCCTCCCCCACGCCGGATCATTGAAGTACAGGGCTGCTGTATGACCATGGGAAGGGATGAAAGGTCTGCACTTCAATTAATACAGTGTTTCTTTGTTTTGTTTTGTTTTGTTTTGTTTGTCGTTTTTTAAGGAAAAATCAAAGAAAGAGAGGGGGCATAAAACAAAGGCACTAGAGTGATTGGAATCTTTTTTTACCTGCTACTTCAAGGGCCATGAAACACAGACTGAATTCAGAGCCAAATGCATCAAATTTCACAGTGCAAGTCTATTTATCAAAGATCATATGGTCTGATACATTATATGCAGGTTTCAACAAAAAGCAAAAGGCATTCTGATGGAAACATCTCAGGGGACCCAAAACATGACACATATTTTGAAATTATTTAGGCAGTCATTTTAAGACAAGTATTATTAAGATAGTCAGCATTTTAAAGGCAAGCTTTGATATCATGAAATAATACTATGCAGTATAAGCAGAGAAATGAAAACCCTAAGTGAGGAAGCAACGTTCTGGGAAAGAAAAGTTGTAATGAAGTGAAGAGTGTCTTTGAAAGCCTATTGAGGGGCATAGCAGAAGAAAGAATAGGTAAAAAATGGGGAGAAGTCTATCCCAAGCAAAAGAAAAAGAAAAAGAAACTGAAAATTAAAAAGAGATGTTAGAACTTTGTGAAAAAGCCACGAGGCCCAGGACTTTGTAACTGGAAAATCAGAAGCAAAAAAGAGAGAGAGAAATATTTTGAGGAAACACTGACTGAGAAGTTAGAAAAAGGAAAGACACAAAACCTCTGACAACCAGGAAACTCAGAGAGGGAAAACTTGTGATGGAGGAAAGGAGAAAGGGAGGAAGTAAAAAGGGAAAAATGTATACATCTTATATACAAAAATACATAAAATATATTGTATATAAAAATATTATATATATATATATGTTTGAGAGTTAAGATAGCTATACTGCTGATTTAGTTCACTGAAAAGAATGGTTTGTGCTAATACTGTTTGGGCAATATTTCACACCTATATCTTGTACCTTGTGTAACTGCTCTGAAGATAACAATATGCAATGTACTAATTACTGTTACTCTCCTATAATCTTGTTTGAAATTCTGTTTTATTTATTTTTCTTCTTTTCAAAATAAAAAAGGGAAATAAAATAGATAAAAAAGACCACACAGAACCCAGAGCAAGCAAAAGCAAAGCAAAGTAACGAACCAAAAGTACTAGTACAGACGTCAGAAACTATAAAAAGCAAAGACGAGTACCTAATCTTGAAGAGGAAAACAATGCAGGAGAAAAGTCAAACAAAATACATACCTTTCCCTGCAGAGGGAAAGGAGAGATGACAGCAAGCATGCAAAGAAGACAGTGACATGAAATCCTCCGAGAGAGAGATATTCTGTAGAATGACTCCTGCTCTACACATGATCTGGTGTCCCAGTACTCTACAACTAACCTAGATTAGTTGTCAGTGGACATTGCAAATCATAGGGCCATCGGAAATTGCATGTACGTACAAATGCTCATGTCCATGGAGAAAGAGAAAGAACATAACTGAGAAGTTGTTGACTTTCTAGAGTTGAGTACAGAAGAAAACTCACGTCGTGTCATTGGAACCTTGTGTGCAGTGCTTAAGATATTATATTTTATTGCATAAAGAATCAAGAAAATTTGGTTTATTTTAATAAAATGTTTCCAGTGGTACCTTGGTTCATGAATTTAAAGCATCCCACAGTTCTGGGGAAGATGGCCGTGCTCCTGTTCTTCACCCAATGTGAGACTCAGGCAATGAAGCAAAAGTTTGCAGAATGCTTCTGTTTGGAAGCTGAATTGTTCAAGAACAGAAGGATTCTGAACCAAAGTATTTTGGTACAATAAGATTTATGTAAAGCGTGACATGTGAATATACAAAGATTTCACAGAAAACTTGTTAATTACATCATCAATATATGATAATAATTATAATCTTATAAAAGAAAGTATTGGGGTGTGGGCATAAGTTCAGTGGTGGACATTCTACTCATCATGGCCAGTCACAAGGTCCTGGATTTAAATCTCATTAGGGAAAAAATAATGAAAGAAAAGGAGGGAGAAATCAGGGAGGGAAGGAAGGAGGGACAGATTGAGGGAAGGAAGGAAAAAAGCAAGAATGAAAGTAAGAAAGATGGAGAGAGAGAAGAAAGAAGATCCAGTTGGGAAGAAAGATTTGGTTTGGGATAATTTTTATAGGAATGTAAGGAAAAAGAAAATGCAAAAATTAATCTGTAATATGTTCTACTTTCATGAAATAAAATATGAAAAACTAATAAGCTCATGAAGAAATAGACTCCTTAAGAGAGAATGAGTATTGTACCACAGTCAAGTTAGACTTGGATTTCAAAAGTACTGTGAGGTCACTTTTCCAAAGAGTGAATTATTTCAGTTTTGACAGCATCATGGTGCTTTGGGGATTGTTCTTTAACAGGTGTGGTTTCCACCTAGACTTTATCAAGGATTTAACAAATGCTTTCACTCCTGTGGTGACTAGTTTATAAGTGGAGAGATTACAGTGTATCAGACTACTAAAGAAACCATACATGAATGCTTCAGTTCTTATTTTTTGTTAACATATCTGAAGATTAGGGGAGAACTTATTAAATATTAATATTAACATATTTTCCCATATTAATTGTATCTGCTCTCTGTATATAATTTTAAACTATTTTACTATATTTTCCTAGCTCATTGTGCAGTGGCAAACAAAAACACCAAGACGTCATCCATGATTTGGAGGCAAATGTATTAATGTTGACAAACTTGAATGAGAATCATTTCCAGAGTCAGACCTCAGTCTCGGATAGTCTAGGACTTACCTGGGGTTTGCAAGTGCGAAGTATAGAAGCAGAGTATATGTCAGCTATTGATTGGTTTCATCTTACCTTATTATTACTGATTGGCCTAAGGGAAAAGTACATCATATATGTTGCATACTAAGGCAAGTTTAAACTGCATGCTAGCTTGAAGTTATGGGAAACATTTGAATGAGGTAAAACGTTCAGGGTGAGGTCAGCTAGGTAAGGGAAATATGCACTTGCTCCTGAAAAACAAATCTGCTAAGGGAAGTAGTTAGTTGCAGGCTGGAATGGGACCTCAGAAATAAAAATTTAACTCTTTATTTTCTTCAACTGTAAAGGACTTCTCACAGAAGAAATGGTAATGTTTTTCTTCCTAGAATTATAACATATTGTCATAGAGGACTCTGGAAAAATGAGGGGTTGGGGAAAGAAAGGGAGAGAGATAGAGATATATAGAGAAAGAGAGAGAGAGAGAGGAGAAGAAGAAGAAAGAAGAAGAAAAAGAAGAAGAAGAAGAAGAAGAAGAAGAAGAAGAAGAAGAAGAAGAAGAAGAAGAAGAAGAAGAAGAAGAAAGAATAATTATAGTGATACAGCATTGGAGCTGTTTCTTGAAGGATTAATAAGGATTAAATGAGTGCAACAAATACAGTAAAGTTTTAGTGTAGCTCTTGAATTAGTGCTATTGTGATGAACCAAGTCTGCAAACCACTCTTTTGCCATGCATAGAGAGAGAACTGTGTTCAGCTCAGGGGAGATGGAAATCTAACAAGGATTCTGCATCTCTACTAATTAGTAGACAGTTTCTGCCCAGCATCTCTATATTTATGTTATTTTGATTTTGAGACATGTGTACCTATTCATCAGAAACAAAAGAAGTTTTCTTACTTCTTATAAACTGTAAAGAACACATTATTAATTGCAGAGTAGAGTATAATTTTAAGTTTCCACACAAACTGAATAGAAAATTCTAGGAGAAACAGACTTGGGCACAAATACTAAATTAAGCCATTATAAGTATGATTATAAATACTGTGATTCTATTAAGAATAGTACAGTAGCTCGGTATGGTGGCACACGCCTGTAACCCCAGTATTTGGAAGGCTGAGGCAGGAGGATCATTGTGAATTCAAGTCCAGCCTGAGCTACAAAGAGAGCTCAAGGTCATCCTGAATTGCATAGTGAGACCCTGTCTCCAAAAGACAAAAAAAAAAAAAGAAAGAAACAAAGAAAAGAAAGAAAAAAGAATAGAACAATATCATAGATAATATGTTATATACATAAATATAATTCATATAGAAAGGTTATAAGTGCATGGATAAATAGATGAATATAAAATTTATCTTAAATAATTATACATTTTTGAGTTAGAAAGGTAAAATTAAAATGTTAATGAAAATTGTCAAAGGTTGAGATAATAAATGACTATGATTTGAAAGTTTTATTTCTACTGCTCCTATAAATAATAAAATGAATAATAAGACAAAATGTTAGCTACATGCACACTTAAACATACTTTTGAAATGTGTACATATATGCATGTGCATTTGTGCACATATATCCATACTGAAAACTCATCAGTATTTTAGTATTTTTTCTCTTCTGGAAGTGTACCCAACTGCTATGTCTTTTACATTTATTCAAAAAGATACTTATTTATAAGAACAAATAGAAATGTAATGCTTATTCTATGCCAGGCATAACGTTAAAGGGTTTTTTTTTTTTTGGTTCCTCCCCACAGTGTTAAAGATTTTAGAAGTGGAACTTTTATTATTCTACCACAACTCTTAAATAATTAAAGAAAATAACAAGGTCTTATGCTTGCTTTGGTAAACTTAAGGTAATTCATAGGAGTATAAAAAGTTAAATTTCTTTAGATTTAAAGAATCACATCTGGTAATAAGCGTCTCACGTAAGGCAGAAGACAGATTCACCGAGAAATAATGTTCAAGATACAAGAGATTGGAGTTTGGAGGCATAGTGTATGTATTTATTTGTTAAATTAAATTAAATTTGGCCTAAATCCCTCTGCAGCAAACCGCGCCATGTTTTAGTAGACAAACAAGCTGCAAATTCCGAAGCATAAGTTCGAAGACACAGCTGAGTGTCCCCCACATAGAGCAGCCGGGCTTCAGTCCCTCACAGGTGCCAGGTGAGCGATCACACTTCTCCAGACAAAATGAAAACCACAGTGCGTCCTGCCCTGCAAGGCAAGAGCCCAACTCAACCCACGTCCTGCTGGCCCTGTGCATCTCTCCCTTGTTCAGTATTAAGGTTTTTGTTTTCTTTGTACTGGGAATTGAACTCAGGACCTTGCACTTGCCAGGAGGTGCTGAGCTATATCCCTGGCCCTACTCCCTTGCCATCTGTCTCTCAATGCTGCTTGCCTGTGGTGCTGTCTGGATCTCTCCTAGTTTCTTCTCGCTCTGAGTACTGTCCAATTCATGAATCATTCTTTGCTAACATAAAACTTTCCTACGTTTCATTTGTCTGATTTGTTTTTAACATACAGCAATCTGCAAGTAACAGGAGTAGTCTTGAAAGAGTGACGGTAATTCGGTGGGTAAATCGTCCTAGGGCTTGGCACAACTTAGTGGTGAATGGTGGGGTAACAGCTACTGACTTCAAAGTGTTTGACCAGACTGGAGCAAGAGAAGAAGCAGAGGTGCCTGTAAACAGCCACAAAGCATGTTAATACCTGGCAGGGTGAGAGTATGGAGATTAAGGAGACAGAAGTGACCATCACTTTAGGGCTTGGCAGGAATCTGCATTGTCAGGAATGAAGTGAGCTTTCCTGTAAAGCAAAAACTAGAGAATATTCTTAAAATTAATTGCAGATGGAGGGTTCTACCCATTAAAATTACACACACACGTGCTTGTGCAGACACACAGACCCACAATCAAAGTACGACAGAGAATAATATCACATAGCTCCCTAATCTACCCTTGCACGTTGTAATTTTAAAAAGTGGAAATTGAGATTGAGTGGCAAAACCAATTTTTTAAAAAGGTAATTTTTCAAAAACTTAAAATTAAGTAGGAGAATGAGTCCCTTTGTTGGATCAAGCCCAATTTTCTACTCTGTTTGGAGCATGCGATATAATTATGCACTAAGGTGCTGAGGTCTATAATAAAAAGGTACCCACATTTTACATTTTAAAATCAAGTAACAATTAAGCTGTGAATTTCATGCGACTATTACCTCTCGTATAATTACCAGACAATTTTCAGGCCATAAATAACCCTACAATTACTAAATGCTTTTTTTTTTATGGTCTGTATTCTACGTGGCAACAATGACATTATTACTGAATAATTACATGAATTACTTTATTTGTAACTGCCATAAAAAGGCATTATTCCCTTACTTTATTCACAGCACAAAGGCACAACACAATACTGTACATGTGATGCTGAGTATTTAATCCATTGTCCAGGAATTATTTGAATACATTTGAAGAAACACATATATGAGGCCCTGTGGGCATCTGTCCAATTTTCTTTTAATACGTTAAAACATGTTTGGTAAAACAGAAAAAATAAAATTTCTGAATTCATTTTATTATGATTTTCTTGTGTGTATCCTTTTGCAGGCAGGCTAAGCTCCCCAGAAACATTAAAGGGCATGAATATAGCTTTAAATCCACAATTAGAGACCATAAATAGGCTCCCAACAGCTACATATAACCATATTTAAAAGGCTTACACAATAATTTCACTGAAACCCAAGGATGTTTGAATAAGGATAAAAATTACAAGTCTTGAATTAATTCTGCCAGACCATGGGTTTAATTAATTAACATGATTTTCAGAAATCCAGGGTTTCATTGCAATTGGATGATAAGTCAATTAAATGATTAAGATGCAATTGGAAATGCTACTGTTGTTTTCCTTTCCTGAGTAGCCATAGTAATGCTTCAGTTCACCAATGCTTCTGCTTGGGAACAATTCAGTTTGCGAACACAAATGTTCTTCAGAATTTTGCTTCTGTTCATAAACTATGCATGAGATGAGGAACACAACCATGACCCCCCCCATCAGCCCCAGAATCATGAAAAAAATTAAATTCGTGAACCATGGCATCACTGTATCATAATCTCTTTATTTATAACATACCCATATCCAGGGAATCATTCTGGTCTAGCCAGTTTGGTTATGCACATTGTTATGTGGTTAATGAGAAAGCACAAAGTGATTCATCTATTTATACGTGTGTGCATGTGTCAGTGCATGCGTGTCAGTGAGTGCATGTGTGTAAGTGTGTGCAGGTGCCCATTCAAGAAAAAGCTACATCTTTCCATGTCATTAGAAACACTACAGTTTGGTCTTTTGGAAGCAAAAAGCACGTATGTTAAAATAATCATAAGTTCATTTTCTAAGGGCACTAACAGTTTCCTCCAGGGTGCCTGCCTTCTTAACACTATCACCTGGACCATGACAAGTGTTCTTTCTTTCCACACTTTTCTCATCAGCTTCTTCCTCTTCTCTGTCTTGTGGAGTTAGAGTGAGAGTCTGTCTCTCAATGTTTACACTAAACTCTAGCTGAAATTTAGTTTTCTCAGTAGCTGCTAACTGATCTTGGATACTCCAAAAACTACACAAAAATCCGCAGCTAGATCCCTGCAGACAGAGAGGGTTTTCCCAAGTTTCCAAAGACTGACTCTAGTGACCTTCATTGATAGTTTTCGAAAATGTTTTTCTCCTTTTACTTTCCTGCTTGGATTTTCACTTGATCTCATTGCTGCTGCCTGCTTTGCTGAGTCTAAGGTAGCTGTGTGGACTTCCTTCCTGCAAATCCAGTGATGACCTCTTCCTCTGTAGTTGTGGAGGATCTACCTCAATCTGGGGCTGTGGGAACTGCTGTTCAGTGGGAAGGAGGTTCCTATGGCTGTGGCTGGAAAAAAGAACAGAGAATGAGAGGGCATTGTTGGCAGATAGGAAAGGCTTAAATTTTTTTTTATTAAAAAAAGCCTTTGCAGCAAGTCAAGTTCTTATTAAATCATTATTTTTCAGGTTAGGAAGAATATTTATTGTAAGACATTTTATCTGCCAAGGTTCTTTAGGGAAATAGAAGCAATAATGTTGATACACACACATGTACACACACACACACACACACACACGCATGCATGTGTGTGCAGAAAGAAAAGAGAGAAAGAAGAGGAAAGAAGGAAAGAAGGAAAGAAGGGGAAGGGGCCATGAACTAAGTGAATACATAAAATTACCATTGCAGAAATTTAAGTTAAAAAATGCAGATATATTATAGAAAAGTGAAAGTTTTGCATGGATTTCTTACATAAATGTGAAACAAACTTTTAAATAACTTGCATTTGTGTTGAAAACCACTCTTAGGGTTCTAGCAATTGCATTTAGTATTTTTGTATATATGCAAAGATTTGGAAAATAATACAGATAATGAGAATATCCTAGATATCAGGAAGCATGTGTCCAGAGCAGATAGTTTTACACTGATAATAGCTACTTCTTAACTGGTTCTCATATCCTTTACTGAGATATAGCAGAGTTTTGCAATACTCCTCAGCATAGCGTCAGCTCTGACTGTATCTGGCTATAGTTCTATTTTGGTGAGAGCATAGAACAAAAGTACTCACCAGGAAAACCAGTGTGGCTTGGAGACATACACAGTATCTGCTGCAAAGATAACTGGGAGGTTTAATTTTTTGTTTCATGTTGAGGAGCCAAATGGTACATAGATACAAATATTAGGAATGCTTTTGTAAGGATTTGACTGAGGTTTACTTTTTTTAAGCAGGTAAAAGACTTCCATTAGAAAGTTGAAAATAGCAAAGACTCCAGTGGAGGGTGCTGGAGTGCACACATCATGATCTAGGCATTCAGACTGGCAAGAGGCTGGTTTTTAAGTATCAGCTGGGGGCCTGGTGTCCAGCTGATTATCTCATTCCTCATGTGACAGCTCGAGAATCTTCATGGCTGAGAGAAAGATGATTCTGTTCCTAGGAAAAGATTATCTCCATCTGTTATGGTTTCAGTCATGTGGGGCTCTCCCTTTCCTGAAATCCAGCTCATCACAGAGATTTCTGCATGAGATTCACTTCTAAATGATAGTGTTTCAATGAAGCAGATTGAGCACCATAGTATGGGTAGGCCTCTTGCTGTCTGTTGAAGCCCTGCCTAGAACAAAAGCTTGGACTCTCTCAACAAATGAAAATTTTTCTGGCAAACAGAATGTAGATTTTATGTACCACATAGACTCTTCTGAGTTGGATTCATCAAGCATCAATAATTCCATGAAGCAACCCTTTAAAGTTCTCACCATATATGATACACATTTCTTGTACTATTTTTGTTCCTCTAGAGAACCCTAATACCATAATCCAGTCTCAAACTCAGTCAATATTGAGAGCATGTGAAAGCTGTTCACTAAACAATGCCAAAAAATGATAGTGATGCAATGTGGAATGACAGGGTCAATAATTTAACTTCAATAAGGATATGGGTCTTAGATTTAACTTGTTCCAGTCAGGTCCTAGAGCCTTTATCCAAGGATCTGGTCTTCTCTGAGCCCTATACATACCCCTGAAGAGCCAGCCTAACTAGAATCTCACCATGATGAGTCATCAACATTTTTTTTCTTTTTAGTCTTTTATTATTTTGAAGGTAGTGAAATACAACAGAACAAGACAGAACAAAGCCAACTGAGACAGTACAGTGGAAGTGGTACAGAATGTCACAACTGGTTTCCGGGATAACAGTAATGGGTGCCATAGTATATCTTGTTATCTTCACAATAGTTGTTCTTTCAATCAGGTATAGCAAAATCAAACCAAATAAAGAACATTATAGAACTTATCAAAATAGAATATTGAATAGAGCAATTAATCAGAACAAAACCAAAGAGTGATAACAATATTTGCCTTCAAAGAGGTAGTAGAAGGAAATCCCCCCTATTTGCTATATTGCATATGGTCAACCTCCCAAGACATGCTGAGACCTCTGGCTCCCATTTACTAACAGGGGGTGGTGGGAAATGGGACGTTTGATTCTCAGCCCACATTCCGGCAGGCTCATGGCTGCTTACCAGGGAGGGAGCAGGTTGCTTGGTTTCCCAACACCCTAAGTTTCAACACGGCGTGGATCTCTGGAGATGCTGGTTGGTTCTCCCCATGGGGCGGCCGCTGCTTGCCCAAGCCATGGTTGCTTATCAATATTCTTAAAATAGGAGACATTTTTCAAAATAGCTGATATGTACTCTTCAAAGCTTTCAAGGTCCATTAAAGCAAAGAAATACTGGGAAAGGAAACCAAAAAGAGTATAACAAAAATAAGTAAAATAGAACACATAGCTTAAAGTTAATTAGAAATAATATATAACTACCTAAAAAGAAATAACAGTCTGTACCTTTCAGTACCCCACACTCAGTAAATTAGGGACACATATAAGACCAAAAGTGGAGGTTGAAAATAGAAATGTGATGGAAGTAGTTAAGATAGCTAGGGCAACTGAACCTAGAAACCATAAATCTACCTGGCAAAAGACAATTGTGTTAGGTACTGAAACAGATTCTGAATTTTAGAGACTTGAATTCAAATGACACTTTTGTATTTCCTACTTGTCTCCTTAGACAAGTTCTTTGAAGGTCACTCTAATTCTTGCAATAAGGCAGGAGATAAGGGCATGGCAAAGAGGCTGGGCAATATGGTGTGGCCTGTCAATCACAGAGAGCAGTCCAATCACGACTGGGGTGAAAGAGTAGAACAGTTTTCTGTGGGACAGACTTAACATCAGTAGAGGATGTAAAAGATGGCAGCCATTGACTCTGGAGCTTACAGGGCTTGTTGTATGTGTAGGGAACATCTTTCGTCTCCTGTCCTCTCCTCCCCTCCCCTCCCCTCTCCTCCCCTCCATTCCTCTCCTCTCCTCTCCTCTCCTCTCCTCTCCTCTCCTCTCCTCTCCTCTTCTCTTCTATGTCTTTGGAGAGCTTTTGCTTCTAGAGCACTTCTCCTTCTTTTTCATCTTTTACCTTTCTTTTTTTAATCTTAAGTATATGATAGATTTCTATATTCATCAATCATCTCACCCAGTACTTTCAACATGACAGCAACCACCTGCAAATACCCCTGGCTACCACACCTTCCGGTAGCAGTAACACAAGGCTGAACATCAATTAGAACTGTTTTGAATATTTTTTCCAATAAATATGCAAGTTTTTCACATAATAGAGCCAGCAAATAAAAGATAGATTAATCTGAGTTACTCAAAAATAAAAAAAAAAAGAAGCAGCAGCGGAAGCTTTTGGAAAGTATGCAGTGCGGGCATCATATGGGAAAGCAAGAAAAAGTGCATCATGGTTCTTTTTATTATTTTTATTAGTATGTGTTTGTGATAGATATTTTATGCATTCATTGTGGAGAACTGGGATTTTCACCTCTCACAGCTTGATCTTGTTTGATTTTCCTTCTCTCCTCTCCTAGCACATGCCCAGACACCCTTGCTGATGAGAATGTCCTTTTTACTGTCTGAAAAACCTGCAGTCCTGAGAACAGCCATGTCCCCTGACATTAGATGTTCTCTGTGTTGTTCTTAATATTAAAGTATCCCACTGATTCTGATGTATGGTTGTAATAATAGCTACCATTTTTGAAATCCTACTTTATGTTGCAAGCTTTGCATTTATTATTAGTAATCCTTACATCTACCTTGTGAGACAGATACTCTTTTGATCTGGCCCACAGATCAATCCGTGGGTCTCACCTGGAGAGGGAATGGGGATGGGGGGCTGGACAAAAGGAAAGAGAGACAGAGACAAGTTGAGCAGTTTCAATCAAGTCTCCTTTATTGAGGAAGTGTCTTCAGCTTATATGGAGGAGGGGGCAGGAAGTCGTCGTCATATCCAGGTCAGGTAGATTACCCTCTACATCCGGGTAATGTAGGCAGACGCACCAAATGCCCACAAGAGGGTGGGATGGGGTGGCAGCAGTGAGGCAATCACACTGCTCCCTACACTCTTTTATATTTATTCAAAATGGACAAAATGTGTAGTCTCCAGGAGATTAAGTCCTTGTGCTTTTTCGGGTAGATCTGGGTCTATCTAACCTCAAACACCCTGCCTGGTTTAATTCCATCTAACACTCCCCAATGATTAACTTTAGCACCTAACCCACAGTTAGGAGCATAAAGTTTTCAGAAAAGGAAGTAGAAAACAAATACTGACATCTCAGTGAATACAGGAGATTGACTATTAAGGGTGCCATTCCGTATCCTCAGGTGAGCTGTTATTTATACACTCAGATGATTCCCTGTATGACCCACATCAGAGGCATCCCATAGCAATGCTGATTCCTGAAGTCATTTCTGTCATTTCTGTTTCCCAGGATGCTGTTGTCAGCACAATTCACAACACATTTTTTAAAGTATATAATGTAAGAAATTGAGTTCAAATTAAGATATTGCTGCAGCAATGTTATCCTTTATCAACCAGGTTTTAGGAATTGTTTGACCCTGAAAAAGTCTAAAATTTTGTTAAAATTGAATATCTTATACTTGCAGTTTTGATTGAATATATTAATAGCTGGTATGTAATTATGTATGCTTTCATGAAATATATGGAGATTTCTTTTCCTGATTCTTTTTTATCATTGGTATGTGATTGAATTTCCAAATAGAATTTATGGACCATTTATAATTTTTAATCAAACAATTTCACAGTACTTCACAGTAAATTTCTATTTATTTTCTTTTATTTATTATTTTTTAAATTTTAAAAAATGTTTAAATTGTATTTTAAACATAATAAAACAGAATAAAACCAATCAAAACAAACCAATGTAAGTGATACAGGACTTTAAAACATTACCAAATCAACAATAGTTATCATAATGCCTTTTGATATCTTCAAAATAGCTGCATATAACTTCAGACATAGTAAAAATCAAACAGAACTGAACAGAATGGAAACAATAAAAGCAAGACAATGAATGCAATAAAGGACTTCAAAACAAGCCAATAGTGAATCCAAAATTTCTACCATAATATTCCTTGCTATCTTTGAAACAGCTGCTCCTTCCATTGAATTTAACATAATCAAACAAAACAAAAGAAATTAAAACTCAACCAAGAAAAACAATGGAAATGATATAGGACTTCAAAACAAGACCATAGAGAATCAGCAGTGGCTGCCACACTCAAAAGGAGATTCCCCCCAAATGCCACACTGCATGCCTCTATCCACTAAACTATGATCAGACCACTGGCCCTAGGCCTGCAATGTTAGTGAAACACCAAAGCACCACAGGCATCCAACTGCACTTCACCTGCATAGCTACCATCACAGCCTGTGTTTCTCTGGATAAGCCGGTCACTTATGGTGTGTGGGGGGTACTTCTTGATTGCCAGCCCGTGTGCCGCAAGGGGCTTGTGTCTGACTGTTCCCAGTCTGGCGACAGCTTGCCCATGACATTGGTTCCCAGACTGGGCTTGCTTCCCGGTGTGGCCTTCTTCTCTTTCTCCCCAGTACACAAATGGCCTCTTTTATACATTAAAAAGATGTCATTTTTGTAACTGTTTGTTATTATCCTTCTTATTCATTGTGATATCCAAACAAAACTGAAACAGCCAAAAGGAAGTACAAGCATTCAGAGGTGGACAGGTAAGGGCCTCAGTTCCACTCTCACCTCAAGAGGGCCTAATGACTCACATCCCCAGTCACAGGCCTTGGAAGACTTTGGTACTTAGTTCCAAAGATAAAAATTCATGCAGACACTTAGCATCCAATGAATCTCTTGCATTCTGTTTTCTCTAATGCTCTGTGGAGCAGGGATTTCTTTTCTTAATAACTGCATCATGAAATGTAGGGAATGTTTTCCATTTTATTCAGCTGTTCAAGTGTATTTCTCTTGAGGTGTTTACAGATTATTTTAGTCTATCATACAAAACCTGAGTTCCCTTGTCAGAATTGACCTCTTCTACCCATACACGTGTCCTCTCCAAGCCACACTCTGGGTTTGCCAGTGCACTGTGGATACAGACACATGATGTCTATACCACAGATGTGCACTTCACTCCTCTGTGTGTCTTATCACACATCCAAGGATAGCTCTAAACCACGTGCGTGCATAGACCAAGTGCCATACTGGGGACAGCATGATTGAGGTGTCAAACAGGGTGAGCTGAGGTTTGTCTGGAATAAATTCATGTTTTACTGAGGTCTTGGGGTAACTGATAAAGATTCTACCTTTTCCTGTCAAATGTGTTTCCTTTGGGTGACAACGCACCATTTTCATAGAGCACATTTGTTATTATAATTTTGATTGTTGCATGCAGTCAATGTGTTTCCTAGGAAAGGAAAGAATTTATAACGAGCTTGGTGGTTTCATTTTTCTAAACAAGTCGCACCTGACCTCAGTATTTATTGATGCAATGCTAACTTCCCTAGAAAGTATGAGCAATGAATCACTGTGTGGATTATGTAATTAATAGTTATGGTATGAATTATTGTGGCAAAGTCATCAATTATCCTTTATGTAATGTAATTTAAAAACACAGTTTTTAAAAAAAGATACTTGGTCAAATTTGCAACCAAAATAAATGTTTACATGTTTTCCTAAACCAGTTATTTGCAGGTTTTTGGTTCCATATTTCCCTGTAAAGCAGAGAACAAGTTACTGATCTGGCAAAGTCTCATCCAGCACAAAGAATCTGAAGGCTGGGAAAGATGATAATGACACCAAAAAATCAACTCAAAGAAGGACACAGTGAGCGTTAAGTGGAAAATAATTCCTCTAATGCATCATATTGACATAGGGCATCCCAGGTCAGAATTACGTCTCCTGAAGAGAAATTGGTGCGTAATTTTTTCTTTATGTGACCTTATTTGTTGATGGCTTTATCTTACCCTTTGATCAGGACAGAACTACGATACATTGGATTTGGAATACTAACCTTTCACGTCACCAGCCATTTGAGGAACAGCAGTGCACTAGAGATTGATGATTAATAAAATAGAAGCCTTTCAAGTATGTGAAGCATGTTTTCCTGCTTTCACTGCTGAAAGTCACTGACCCTCTGCCACCTTCAGTCAGAGATGCCTTTAGTAGCAATAGCACATGTTATACATCTGTATTACACATTTCATGACATTTAGAATCTCTTGGAGAGAAAAGTGTCCCTATCATTATTTTAAGATTAAGAAACTGAGATGGAGAGGTAGAAAATTTTTTTTCTATGTTTATCTATCTGGTGAGGCTATGCTTGTTGTCAGATCCATACTAGTAAAAACCCTGTCTCTAATTATTTGTATCCTTTGGAAAACTTCTAGAAGGGAGACATAAAATATGGTCTATGATTTTTTGAGCAAATTATAAGTAAGCTAATGTGCTCTGGTCTGTCTTATAATCCTGCCATCACCTGTAAGATTGGGTGTGGATACAAGAATATTGGATTCTTAGCTAATTGGACAAGGATTTCAAAGAAAATTGGGCTTTCATATTTCCTGAAATTTTGTAAAATTACATGATTATTTAATAAAAATAGTATCAAATCTCGTTATTTTATTCTTTGATACTATTTCAAATACATTTTGGCTTACATATTCCTTAACTACATCTTCATAATAAACAGGACTTTTAAATTTTCTTTGTGTATTATGAGAAATATAAAATCCATCATTTCCTCTAGCACAATTGTTAGGCATTTGTATCATCCTATTTAGAAATTTAGAAAGTGCTCCTTTGGCTACAATTTTTGTATTGGTAGTAGCATACCAAAGCACATTGGAGTGTATAAAACATGAATTCATTCACAGACAGGGATTATTTATGGCACTAGCATAGGTGAGCATCTTACCAATACAAGAAGGGCAATAAATTCCATTTGGTCCAATTTTATCAAAGGGAAATAAATATGAAGTTTTTGTAATGGCACAGTCTACAGTAGACAGATTATTCCTGGGAGGAGAGAACTTACATTTTCAGTAAGTATTAAATGCATTTTGTGCTCATAATTTTACATATTGATGCTTAAGAGAATGTTGACACACACTCTGGAAAGAGGATTTTGAGAACTGCTTCAGAAAGTAGAAAGAACCATGGAATAAATGTATTCAAAGTTCAGGGGAATATTTTAAAGGTAACTTTTAGCAATATGTTTTTTACTGCAGTAATTTTTAAAATTTTAATCTTTCACAACATATTTTGATCACATCTCATAATTACATATCCTTTGGGAATCCATTCTGATAATCTGGTTACAATACTTTCTAAAATCTACAAAGATAGTAAGGGTAAATTCCTGGCTCTGTGGTCTTTTATGTCTATCAAGCAGTTTGTTCCTGTGAGTACTGCTCAACTGGTAATTTTGGAACTGAAATATGGAGAGAAAGGGAGATGACATTATTCATTCAACAATCAGTGCTAAAATACCTGACAAAGTACATGCACATCTTTGACTATCTAGCTCTGTCACCTTGGTTGTCTTTAAGGAGAGATTATTGGCCGCCTGCATAACAGACTTGAGAAGGGATGACAGAGACTTCTGAGCTCAGAAGTAAAGTTATATTCCTTTTCCAGAAAAGAACGATCATGCATGTGTAAGCAAATATGGTTTTGTGGTATGCTGGAGTTCAGGGCTTTAAACAAGAACTTTCACTTTAATATTGGAATAAAGGAGTAGAAAATGAAGACAAAAGGAATTCCATATAGCTGATGTTTCCTCAAATTAGTTCCTAGTCAGAAAAACCACAGTGGATTCTCAGATAAATATATTTTCATTGAAACATTGTAACTACAAGCAGGAAAGTTAAAGGAAATGAATGTACTCATCATTTCTCAAATGACTTTTACACTGTGCTTTTCATCCTGGAACGGTGGCCAGCACACATCAGAAGAACATTCTACAGTTAATTTTAAGGTTTTGATAGGCCACTTCTTAACAATTCTCTGCTTGCCTCTAAGATTAAATCTTCTAACTGGCTCTGGCTCTTTTTCTGTGCATATTTTTAAAGGAAATCTTCCAAGTGTATCTCTCAGAAATCTAGACAATGAGTGGCCTGAGGTTTTCTTAACTTTTGTCTGCAATGCTATGTCCATGTATCAGTTCCCCACATATGGACATCAGTTCCCCACAATGAATGCAATCAGCATGTACAGCAAACATGTGCTAGTAAAAGTCAGAATAAATAAACAAATATAAAGGCAAGCAATGTAGTGGTCATAACATTTAGAGAAGACAATATATGCAATAATTGCCTATGATCACATCTTCCTAAAATATCAGCAGGCTTCATTAGCAAAACTCTATCCTAGCCATAGTAAACAGGAGTTGACCTGTTGTGAAAAGGCCTCATTCTCCTCCTCTCCACTCTTCCCTACCTACAGCTCTCCCTCCCCTCCTCCTTCTCCTTCCTCTCCCTGGTCTCCTCACCATCCCTTCCCTTCTTTCTGCTGGTTAATACACCTTCCTTTGACACTTAGAATTGTAATAGGCTTTTTTTTCTCCCATGACATAAGCGACTCTGAGGAGAATAAATAATCATACAGCAAAAAATAAATAAATAAATAAATAAATAAATAAATAAAAAGAATCTAATATTCATTATTTCACTGGCCTACCCAACTAACCATTCCAGGAAGTACTCTACTTCTGAAATTGCTGGAATGAGACTTATCAGTTTGTTATTTAAATGGTAGAGCATTTTGGAACTCGGTCTGTCTCTTATTTGCTGCCCAGAATCATCCTATTTAACTCTCCCTCGTTTTCTGTTGAGAAAAGTCCAAAGTTCACAGAGCCCACACATGGAACTTTACTGACTCTGTGATAGGAATTGGTGGCTCTCTGTTAGTGGTTTATATACTCGGCTGAATAAATTCCCTGCCCAATAGGTAAGAAGATGGAATGGCTTTGCTTGGAGACAAAAACTGATATTGAAGATATTACCGCCTACTATGGCATTCTTTGTAGCCTTCATTTCTACTAGAAGCAAGTGACAAAAAATCTTTTCCAAAGGTGATATTCGTGGTCCTAATGGATGGCAATTCCAATGTCTGACCTATGCATTGATTTCTGCAAAATGTTATAGGAAAGCGATCCTTCTCGTTGGTAGTTTAAGGAGAAAGTCTCCAAAATCCATATCATAAATATATTTTTTTAACCATATTGGAGGAAAGTTTTCCAAAGAGGCAGAACATGTTTTAAATCAAATGCCTACCTCAGCTGCTCCAAGATGAAGAGTGGTAGCTGCCAGTCAGCTTTCTGCTTCCTACAAAGCACTTCTCCTTCCTGCTTACACAAATGCAAGAATATCATATTTATCTCAGGTTCCTTTGTGACTTTCCAAAAGGTGTTGTATATTCATTTGACCTTTTTTTACTGTAATATTTTATAATAAAGTGCACAAGTCTACTTATTTTTGAGATAAGTAACTTTTTCCAAATAAACGCTGCTTTCAAATCTGTAAGAAATAGCATAGAGTCATTGCCATTATAAAAGTTCCTTAACCATCATGGTTTTAAAAATGACCTTTTTCTGCTACAATCATTTAGTCAGTCCAGAAATATTTGTCCTATAATGTGTTTGTCTTAAAATATGGTCAGCTTTATTTTTCTTTCACCTCCTCCATATCCTCCAAAACATAGTACTTAATCACATAGCTGGTTGCTCTTCTTACTCTCATTGGTATTAATTAATGTTTGTCAACAGTTTTCAGCTTTATGGTATGAAGACATGATATGGCAAATTAAAATCAGGTACACATAAGCAATGTTTAGAAATCACAAAGTTTACCAAAGGCTTCTTGGACACCTCTCCAGAATATTGCCTGTTAGTTGGCCTTAAAACTAGAGGTGTGATTTCCCTATTTACGTAAATTTCTCTTAGGAATTGATAAGAGCATGTTTCACGGCCCAGAAAATATCCCTTGAAAAAATCAGCAATGGTACTCCTCAAAATGAATTCTGTGTTACTGTAATTGTAGTAAAGATACAAACATTTGCCATCTTAATCATTTTTAAGGGTACGGTAGTGCAGTGATAACTATGTAAAGAAATCTGCACTAATTCTCTAAAACTCGTATGTCTCGCACAGCTGGAATTTTATGTTCATTGAAAACAATCTTTTATTTAGCTCATCATATAAGTGGAATCATGACTTTTTGTGACTGGATCATTATAGTTCACATAGTGATAGGAAGTCTATCCTTAGAGTAGATGACAAGATATTTTCCTTCTTTATAGTTCAATAATATTCTAAGGTGCATGTATATGTATATTTACATATACACCTACATTTACATGTATTTACATTTACATATATACATGCATTTTTATTCATTTATCTATCCCCAAACATTTAAGTTGCTTCCTCATTTTTGCTATTATGAATAATGCACAATGCATATAGGTGTGTATCTCTACAAGATACTAGTATTTATTATTTTTTTAATAAATAGCCAGGAGTAAGGTTGCTAAATCTTCAATTTTAATTGTGTGAGGATGTTTCACACTTTTTTTGCCAACTGGTGAACAATTTACCTGTTCATCAATAGTGCAAAAGAACTCCCAAATTCTCCATAAACTTGAACTTTATCATTTTTTGTGGCAGCCATTCTAATCGGCAATATCTCATTTAGGTTTTGATTTGCATTTCCATAATGATTAGTGATATTGAATATGTTACCAGATTTTTTTAAAATATCTGTTCATCTTCTTGAGGAAATATATATCACAGTCCTTTGCCAATGTTTTAATCTGATAATTTCTTTTTCTTTTGTTGAACTATATACATACTCTTGGTATGACTCTTTCATTAGATACATGGTTTGCAAATATTTTCTCTGATTCTGTAGGCTCCCTCCCTGTTCCCTTTCAGGTAGCTTAGCTCATCTGGGCCTTGCTCAGTTTAGCTGTAGTTATACCTTCTTCTTATAATCCATATATATATATATTTTTTTCCTTTAAAGAGAATACAACAGAACAGAACAGAACAAATCCAATCAGAACAAAACAATGTAAGCAACACAGGATTTCAAGACAACAGGAATTCAACCATGGCTACTACAACGTCTCCTGTTTTCCCCAAAGTAGTTGTTCATATCTTCACACACACTGAATTCAAACAAAACAAAACAGTATAAAATTGATGAAAGCAAAAGAATGGAAGTGTTACTGGCCTTCAAAACCAGACAACAGGAAAATCAAAATGGCTATTATAACGTCTTTTGTTCTCTTCAAAATAGTTGCCCATACATTCACACATATTGAAACCAAATAATAGAAAACAGACTAAAACCAATCAAAACCAAGAATAAAAGCATTATTGGACTTCAAAACAAGACAATAGAAAAATAGCAGTGGTTACCATAATGTCTCATTTTCTAAAAAATATCTGTTTATATCATTACTTGTAATAAAATCAATTCTTGGAAACTCTTTAGGAAAAATTCTAGGGACTTGCTAAGATGGCAGACTGGTAGGTAGCAGGAGAGAGACCCTCTCTGAGAGAGACAGCTCAAATGCCAGAATAAAACACACTGGAGAGACCCAAACAGATAGAGATGGACTCTCACAACCCAGGGAAAAACTGAACCGCAAAAAACCACTCGAATATGAGGTCCTGGGACTACCATCAGAGAAGCTAAGGTCAGTGAGCGCGGTGCCCTCTTCGAGCCGCCTGAATTCCTGCCCGACCTGAACAAGTGATCTGCACCATAGCGACTGGCTTGAGCCACCGGAGTGCGGAGCTGAACAGCCCTGCAACCCCCCCCCCACCGGCCCTGCGCTCGACCCACCCCGAGGCATCCTGAATGCCCACCACAGCCGCGCTGAAGTCAGAGGTCGGGTAGTCCTGCAGTTCTCGGGACGGGCATCGGCACATGGTGAGTGGTGGGAATGGGACCCTCCCGTGGGAAAGGGGTGACCGACTGGAAGACATGTTGGATTTGGACAGGACAGCCCTAACTCCATAAGAAAGTGGCTTCACCTGGTTGCTCCGCTTGCCGAGTGGATTGGTGGGATCTGCTTGGATTAGGCCGCGCTCCTGGCGGGGAGAGAGTGAGTCGCTACAATAATACTTCCCTGAGATCAGTGCATGCTGACACAGAGAAGGCCTACAGGGGTTGACTGGCCCGCAGGGGAGGAGCTAGCGCACACTGCCAGTGGGTGAACTCTAATCTCTGATAACCTATTGAAGAGGGCTAAGCCTCCTGGCCTGCGCCCTCTAGAGGAGCCTTAACCAACAAGAAAAGGGTCTGGGCATTACACTGCACACTTGTATGGAAGGAACCAAAACCATGATGAAACGGAGAAATAAGAAACAACTCCCAGACCCCAACCCTGAGAACATTGATCCAGGAGAGGTAAATACAAAAGAGATTAAGGGCAGCAATAATGCAACATCAAACACAGCGTTAGTGGACATAAAGAGATATCTTCAGGACCTTGTAGGTGGGACCAAAACTGAAATATTAATTCAAATTAAACAAGAGATAAGTAGATTAATAAAAGAAGGGCTGGGCACCTCTCAAGAAGGCACAGACAGAAGAATGGAGGAAAACAAATGGAGAGAAAAATTTAATGAAGAATTCAGGAAAAACCTAGAATTCATGAAACAGATTCAAAGAGATTATCAGGAAACTAAAGACTCCATAAAAAGCTGGCAAAACTGCTTGAAAGAAACCAAAGATAGACTATCAAAAATTGAACACAGGCTTGCAATGTGGGGTCATGAAAGGGAAGATCTCTTAAAAATAACAAGGGAGCAGGCAGTAAAGATACAAAGACTGGAAGATGACAAGAGGATATATAACTTAAGAATAAAGTATGTGAATGAAGAAGCAGGAATCAAACC
>PVJX010004234.1:0-62883 GCA_004027295.1 Dolichotis patagonum
AAAAAAAAAAAAAAAAAAAAAAAAAGACTCTGGGCAACATGGCAGATTGAACCGACCCTTCTGAAAAGTTTTGGCCATAATAGGTTTTTGGGGTGTTTGTTTGTTTTTAATACAGGATTTCAATATATTGTTCAGATTGTCTTGAAATCCTGGGCTCAAGTGATCCTCCTGGTTCAGCCTTCTGAGTAGCTGGGACTACAGTTACACAAGACCATACCCATCTTATGCCAAAGTAGAATATATAACTAAACTTGGGGGGAGAGAGAAGTATAGAAAGAAGAGAAGGAGGAGGGGAAGAAAGAGGAAGGATAATATCCAAATACAAGAAAGAAAGAAAGAAAGAAAGAAAGAAAGAAAGAAAGAAAGAAAGAAAGAAAGAAAGAAGAAAGAAAGAGGAAGAAAGAAAGAAAAAGAAAAAAAGGAAAGAAAAAAAGAAAGAAAGAAAGAAAGAAAGAAAGAAAGAAAGAAAGAAAGAAAAGAAAAGAAAAGAAAGAAAAGCCATAGAGGTCGTAGTTGGTACCAACAGAGCTCTCAAGAGTTAGGCACAAAATGCAGGTGCAGGGGCAGTGAGGCCTTTCATTCCAGGTAGGGACAAGAGATGTGGCCTCAGACTCTGTGAGGTACAGGATTGCTGGAGTTAAGTCTCCAGGATTCAGGAACCTACAAAGGTTTAGCTGGAACCTGGAAAGGGAATAGAAATTTTTGCCAGCTGTCCTAGGTGACCAGCAGGGAAGCTTGCTAGTTGCCTTTTTCTGTTTGAGACAGTGTCTTGCTATGTAGCCCAGGCTGGTCTTGAACTCTCAGCAGTCCTCCCAAACTCCCAAACCCCAGAATCCCAAATTCTGGGATTATTTCTGATGGAAACTTACTGTTTGAACAGGAATGTGGCTGTGGATAAATAAAAGGGCAGTGATGAGAAATCCCCAAGGTAGGGCCCACAGACAAGTGGATGTAATCCAAATTTTTGTGGTCGGTATGTTGAAAGCTCAAACTGAAAAAATAATACACAATTGACCCAGATGGGTGCAGAAACCAAGGCAGCCAATTGGACTACAGCACAGAGAGGTAAAAACAAGACCCCTGGGAAAGAGTGAGAAGAGATAAAAAAGGGTGACATGAGTCAAAGAGAAGTTCCTGTAGATTGTTCCTGTAGACAGTATGGCACATACACAGTCAGCATCTTCTAGAATTAATTTCAGATGTGAATTATCTAACTGGAGAAACTCGTGGAGGGGCAAAACAATTCTACTATTAGATGTACTGTACTGAAGTATAAGAAAACCAAAGACAGAATCTTAAAACAACCAGAAGTAAAAAGAGATAATTTGGCTGGGTGTGGTGGCGCATGCCTATAATCCCAGCACTTGGGAGGCTGAGGCAAGAGGATCACTGCCAGCTTGAGGCCAGCCTGCTACACAATGAGTACAAGGCTAATCTGAAATAACCTGAACTACGTAGCAAGACCCTGTCTCCAAAAAGAAAGGGAAAAGGAAAGAAGGAAGGAAGGAAAGAAGCAAGCAGTCAACTATTCATGAAGCATAATAGATATTTTAAGACCAAAGGAATAATAATTTAAAAATGCAGATGTAGCCAGCCATGGTAGTATACACCTGTGATCCCAGCACCTGGGGGCCTGAGGCAAGAGGATTGCTGTGAGTTCAAGGCCAGCCTTGGCAACACAGTAAGTTAAAGGTGAGGACAAAAATATTTTTTTTAAATGTGGTACTAGGATTAAACCCAAAGCCTTCACACTGAGCTATATTCCTACCCCTTTTTATTTTTTATTTTGAGATAGGATCTTCCTAAATTTTCCAGGCTGGATCCAAACTCTCCTACGTTAGCTTCCCTACAGCTTTCCAGCTGTATTATAGGCATGTACCACCATACTCATCTCTGATCTTTAGTCTAAAAATACTATTATTTAGCCAGGAATAGTGATGCATACCTATAATCCCAGTACTTTGGGAGGCTAAGGCAGAAGTATCTCAAATTTGAGACCAGCCAGGGCTACATAGTATGTTCAAGGCCAACTGGACTACACAGAGTTTGTCTCAAAAATACAAAATATAAAATACCAAAGCAGAAAACTAAAGAACTTTGCATTTATAGAAACAGGTATGGTGGCACATGCCAGTAATCCCACCATTTGGGAGGCTGAGGCAGGAAGAATGCAAATTCAACACTAGCTTGGGCTACATAATGAGTTCAAAGCTGACCTGAACTACATAGTGAGACCCCCATCTCAAAAAACTAACAACAACAAAAACTATTCATGAAAATGTTTTTTAAAAATAAGATGGTTCTTTAAAAAAATTAAAATGGGTAGACCTTTAGTTATGCTTGTTCAGAAAAAAAGAGTTCGTATTACTACAACAGCAGGAGGTGAGACAAGGGTTGTTAGGGCGTACTGTAAACAAATCGCTAGTGAAGAGTTATGTCCCTAGATTGTCTTTTTGGTTTGCACACCCACGAGATGTAACAGAACTGATTCTCACAGAGGCTTCTTGTGATGCTGTCACCCTTCAGCCAATGGTGCTGTGTGCCAGCACGAGTCCTAGGGTCTTCACACCCCCTCTGATTCTCTTAAATTTGTTATACTGTGCCAAAACAGAAAATTCACCCCCCCCCAAGACAGTACCAGAGAAACCTGGTCAGGGTATGTAGAAAAGCTGTGATCGCAAACACTACCTTGACTTTGAGCTGAGTGAGTGCCAGCAGAAGAGGATTTCTCTTCTGGCTCATCCTGCCTGTCAACACCCCCTCAAAGATCAACACAGACCACCCAGAAAGCTGTGCTCTTTTGAGTCCGCAGCCCCACCCTCCATGCAGTTAGGCAGGGGTAGAATGCTGGCTTCTTTCAAAAAGCTGTGCTTTCTGTTTGGCAGAGGTAGGTGTGGTCTCTGGTCAGAAGGGAAATGTCAGATTTTTGTGCCCAGTTCCCTTACATATTGCCCAACATCAGACTTTTAGTGGGCTGGCCTGCTGATTCATATCCAGAACCAGTTATGTGCAAGATGTTACCTTAGGGGATACAGCTTCATCTGGGAAACTCTTGTAATCAAGGAGATTAAGATCTAATAAGGTTAGACACAGAAATGAAATACTTTGAAGGAAACAATGTAAGTACTATACCAAATTGATTCTGTAGATCACAACCCAACAATGGTCGTGAGATCAATGTAGTGAGTCTGTCATTTGTCACTTTTTTTTTTTTTCCTTTTGGGTACTGGGGATTGAATTCACGACGTCACACTTGCCAGACAGCTGCTTGTGCCGCTGAGCTAAATCCCTAGCCCATTTGTCACTACTTTAAAAAATGGAATTATAAATTGTTATTGCATTGTGTAGATGTATACAATGGTATTAGGATTTCTTTTTCCTTTCCTTTTTGTTTTCTTTCTTTCTTTTTTTTTTTTGAGGTGCTGGAGATCAAACCCAGGGCTCCTCACATGCTAAGAAAGCATTCTACCATTCTACCACTGGGATATACTCCCAGCTCCCATTTTGAAAAATTTGCTTACTATATTATTTTTTACTGGCATTATGGTATTATTTATTACTACTACTACTACTATTATTATTTTCTTTGTCTTGGGGTGGATAGAGTCTCACTATGTAGTTCTCTCTGGCCTTGAACTCACTATGTAACCCAGAATGACCTCAAACTCTTGAACTCACAGCAATCTTCCTGCCTCAGCTTCCAGAGTGCTAGGATTATGATACATATCATATTAGTGTTTTTAAATGGGAGCCAGTCATGGTGGTGTATGCTTGTAATTCCAGCACTCCGGGAGGCTGAGGCAGGAGGACTGCAAGTTTGAACCCAGCCTGGGCAATTTAGTGAGACCCTGTCTCAAAAAAGGGGTAATATGAAGGCCCTGGATTCAATCCCCAGTAACACACACACACACACACAACACACACACACACACACACACACACACACGTGGTTTAAAATGTCAAGACAGACTGAAAGGATAAATCGTTTTAAATAGACTTCAGAACAGTTGAGAAGCTTGCTGAGGGAAGGTGATTGGAGAGTTAGAATTCTGACAGGTAGAAACAGGGTGATGCAGGGAGGGCATGGTAAGGGAAAGATGAGAGATTTAGGGCCCCAAACTAAGCATGAGGGACAGAATTATCAATGAGGACGGAGGATTCAGCCAGGGTCCCCCTAAGGAACTTTGTGTGGGGGTAGACATGGAGACTTACAGGCCTTTTGATTTTGAGCTATGTTAATAATTAATTGTATTCCCGAGCAGTTCCTCACAGATTACCGATAGCTTATCAGCTCTGGGTGCCCATGTGGACTTTGGCAGCTCCACATTTACTCTGGGTACAAACAAATGGGACTGCTGGTAGGCCATGGGTACAAACAAGTGGGACTGCTGGTAGGTGTGGGGGGGGCACCTCAGCCTTCCTGCCTCCCGTCTGTACTTTATGCAGTGTCTTTGACAGAAGCCAGTGCTCCTAGATGTGGTGTTGACAACTTGCCCAGAAAAACCAGGGGACCTCTCCGAGACCCTAGTTTTAGGGAGAGACCAACACTCCTCAGGGATGTGTGCTTCACACCGTTGTGAGACGTGCGTGTTTGGAGCATTCTGTTTGACTTCATCTCTGGGTGGGCTTCTGATTTCTTTTTCAATACCCAAGCAAAGGCCTGATAGGAACTAACCTTTGCTAACAGCCCACTGCGTTTTGGATTAGAGTTCCACGTGGATGACATAATGTCTGCAAAACACTGTGAGTTGAACCAAGAAAGGTAAATAAAAAGGGTTATTACAGAGATGAAGGGGCTCTGGGGAAACTGTACCAGAGATATCATTACCTGGGAATTACTTGGAAAATAAAGGAGAGGACTGTCCCGGCTCTCTCCTGGACCCACTGAAGCACTGTAATAGCAGGGTGGGGATAACCGGATTTCAGAAGAACCCAGGCGCAGCTAGTCACTTTCAGAGGGACGGGAAAAGTCTGGCCCAGCTTCGGTGCTTTCTCCCCCTCTCTCCCAGTTCTGGGAGCAGGAGCTCCTTCTTGCCACCTGCTCCGGGACAGTCCACTTTCCTTTCCCCTTTAGCACCGCCTTCATGGGTGTGTTCACCCCAGGAGTCGCTTAGAGTGGGTTGTTGTCGCCCTTCTCCGCACAGATTCAGCGACTCCCAGCTGGGCTGGGGACCTACCTGACCGCAGGTCAGCTGGAAAACTCCTCCCTGGGTCTCCCAGCCCCCAGCGGCAGCTGGTTTAGCTATAGAGAAAATAATCTTAACATCCGGCAGGACACAACAATAGGGATTTGTTGGGTAGTATATTTTCTCAAGCAATTTGCATTTCCGAGGCCTGATATCCATAACAGACCCACCCCACATCGGTAGAGACTCCCAGGTCTTTCTTCGCTCCCGGGGCGCGTGTTTGGGTTCACGCGGCTCCCTGGGAAGTGAAATCTAGTTTGAAAAGTGAATATAACATGGTTCATTTGGAACTGGAACAGGTCATTTTGGTTCTTGTGGCTGGTGGAAACAGCCTAGGTGGCTGCCCCTCCTACAGCACATTACAGAGTCGGGAGGGAAACGTTTACAGGTGAATACACGTGTATCAGCCCGGGCGCACCCTCCCACAGCGCGCGTGGAGGTGGGAGCACTTCCCACGTAGGAGGAGAAGGTGTAAGGGGAGATTTCTAGGGAGAGAAGAGTCTGCGCGGCCTCGGCGACCCTGGGAAGGAAGGCGAGCGCAGGCTGTGGAAGCCGAGCGAGCTGACATAGCGCCTGTGATGCCACCCAGGAGCCGGAGGGCTCGCAGGCCGCCCCACGTGGCAGGCCCGGGGGAGCGCGGGGCGGGGTGGGGGCGGGCCCTGCGCTGACGCGCCGGGTATATATTGGGCATGCGCGCGGCGGCGAGGGCCGGACGCAGCGAGGGAGGGGGCGCGCGGTGGTGTGCGTGGACGCACGGACCGAGCCGCCCAGGCCTGGTAGAAGAGGCTGCGCAGCGGCCGCTGGCTGCAGGTGAGCGCGGGGCGCCGAGCGCGTGCGCAGGGAGGGCGGCCGGGAGCCGGTTCCACGATGGCGAAGGGAGCGAGGTCACCGCACGGTCCCTTCGGCCGTAGAGCGCGGGATGTGGAAGCCGGAGAAGGGCACCCAGGACGTCAGTAGCTTCGCGGAGAGGCTGAGATAGGCTTCGTGGAGCTGGGGGTCCGAAACGCAGGGGCGCAGGGAAGCAGAGTGGATGGGTAAATCTGATGTGCTGCCTAGCGGCTCCGATTGGGCTTGTTATCTGGACTTTGCTTTCCAGGAACTGTGTACCCTCACCCGCGCCAGGCCACCCCTCAGCTGAAGATCAGTGCCCCAGATCTTTCAGCGAGGCAGGAGCTGGAGCCCGGGACCGCAGAGGAGGACGGAGCTAAACTCTCACCTGGCGTACAGCGAGGATGGCTCTTCGGCTATTTTTGGTCAGTCCTGACCAAGTTGGGTAGTCAGGTTCAGTCTGCCCCCTCTTGGTGTTTTAGTAAGGCTACGAGACAGAATACCGTTCCAACAGTTTCACCTTGCGATCCGGAGGGCCGGTTAACCAGAGAATTTTCTTCTCTAGGTTGTGGGTTCAGTTTTACAGCTCGAGCGTTTGCCTGGGCCTATGTTTTCCAAATGGTTAAATAGCTTGCGTGTCCAAGAGGACTCTGATCCGGTGAGGGGCTGAATGCTCCCTCATAGCTTCAACGGAAAGGTGGGATCATTCTCCCCACAGCCTGGATCTGAATATGTGACTTTAGTCCTCTTCCCAGGACCCTCATCCACCAGTTGGGGTAGGCGGAGCCTGCTGAGGGGTGGTGATGCTAGCCAGTGGTGAGGACCCATCTGGCCGTGGCTATCCTGGCCTCCTTTTGGCTGTATTCCTAACTTCCTCTGCGACCTTGGAAAGGGCTCAGATCAGTTCTAAGGTCAGATGGATCTCTTGGGCACAGTCGGTACAATTCTGTAATGTTTACCTTTAAAACTAGAAACTGAGGAACAAGAGAAGGAATGTCTGGAATCACAACTTTTAGCAGCTAGAATTAGAAGCTGCTCCCTTCTGTTGGAGGCCCGGGTGTGTTTCTCATCACCGGTGCAGTAGTGGTCCTCTTCTTGCACTGGCTTTGCAGGTGTGACCAGGGCCACAGTGGACCTGGAGACCTTGGATATTGTTTCTTCTTCCTGAAGCATTAGGACAGAAGACTTCTTCCTAATTAATCTGGCTTTTGTTAGTCACCTGGCCCCTGGGTGAGTAAAAGGCAGAAGGAGGAGATGAACCAGTTGTTGGCTGAGAAACCCAGTAACCCAGGGGGAAGGAGTGGCCTCTTTATTGATGTTGGGTTTTTTTTTCTTTTCCCGGTTTTTTTTTTTTTTTTTTTTTTGGTGGTGGTGGTGCTACTGGGAACTGAACCCAGAGCCTTTGCACTGAGCTACATTCCCCAGGTTTGCTTTATTTATTTATTTTTGAGACTGCAACTTGCTAAATTGAGCTCGAACTTAGGGCCCTTCTCCCTCAGCCTTCCAGAGTGTTGGGAGATGTGTGCCGTCATATTGGGCTGGCCTTGTCCTTAAGAGAAATGAGAATTGTGGACTCCTTGGGATCCCAGTGCTCCATAACTCTGAGCACAAATCCAAGCCCAATATTGTCCCAGGAAGAAGAGCCAACCCGGATGCATAGGGGCTGGACTGTGTTTGCCGCTGCGGGTTGGCTGTGGGCAGGAGGCCTGGCTCCTGCTGTTGCAGACTCCTTGGGCAGAAAGAAGGGTACAGATGAAGAGTAAAATAGCAAGCAGCACAAGAGAGGTCTCTTTGCTGGCTGCACCTAGGTTCAGAGGAGAGGACTGTACTTCAGGTGGTGGGTGGGGACAGGGGCACGGTTTTTGAGCCAGATGAGCCTGTATTCAAATCATACCTGGTCACTCTCCAGCATCGAGAAGCTGCCTAACCTCTGCGGGTCTGTTCTCAGCGCCCTGTGTAGTGACGGCCTGGTCTTCACTGTCTGGAATGGAGTGGTGATTTAGGGATCCCAGAAGCAGACTCGGCCAGCTGAGTTATAAGGCTGGTGTGAGTCTAGACACGGGGCAGGTTCCTCCCCTCTCTTCAGATTGTGGATGCCAGTTCTCTACTCTCCTGTGGCCTGCGGGGTGTATCCCTCAGTCCCCTTGGCCAACTTTAGGAAAAAGAGATACTCTTCCACTTTAGTTCTGAAAACCACTTTGAGTTCTTTAGGGAAGAAATATTCCATCTCTGGGCTGAGAATGTCTAATAACAGACTCCCAGTGCCTGTGCTGTGCTTGAGTGTGCATGTGTGCATGTCTGTGTGCGTGTGTACAGTATGTGGCAATCATAGGACTTCTCCTGTTTTCAAACACGTCCCACCTCTTTCCTTTCCTGCCCATACCCTTTGCCAGTCCAGGAGAGTTTCAGCATTGATAGTCTTGGGAGCTAAGTAGCAGCACTGAGAGTAGACTGTGGATGCTAGGGAATGGGACCACCTCATGTGCCAGAGTAATTTGCCAATTTGTACTTGACTCTGAGAGAAAGTTGTGTCTAGACATTTTGCAGGACCACACGCTGGTAGCATATTGTCTGGAGGGACTTTGCATTAAAATAAGACACTTGACTGGGACACTTGATAGGACTACATACCTATGATCCTCCCTGTTCAGGAAGCTGAGGCAGGAGGATTACAAGTTTGCATTGGCAAATTGCATTGGTTGCCTGTGGCCAAAGGACTTGAGGAAGACCTTCCAGACTACTGCAGTGTTTTCCTTGGAACACCGAAGAGGAGGCAGTCAGTCACTTGTTCCTGTGCATATGAGGCACAGGGGATGGATGCGTGGATGTCCTTCTGCCCAGGGGTTACTTCTGAGGGCATCTGCTCCTTTTTCTGTGCAGATGCCCCAAAGATAGGGGAGGGTGCAGAGTGAGTGAAGAGAGGGCCCCCACCCCCAGGTGTCAGCAGGTAACCCTCTGACCTGGGGCTGGATGCCAGGAGATAAGGAGTCCAGAGTCTGCTAGCTGGAGACTGCTGC
Organism: Dolichotis patagonum; assembly: GCA_004027295.1. Classification (NCBI taxonomy): domain Eukaryota; kingdom Metazoa; phylum Chordata; class Mammalia; order Rodentia; family Caviidae; genus Dolichotis; species Dolichotis patagonum. The sequence goes on from PVJX010004234.1 coordinate 9,032, forward strand.
CAGCCAGGCTTCATGCCTGTTCTGGGGTGAGGGCTACAAGGCTACCCCATCTGCTATGAGCCCCAGAGGGGCCCTAGTTGGGCCCAGGCAAGACAGGGATGAGTAGCCTCCAACCTACATCAGGCCAGGAGCTGGGGAACCTGGGAGCCCCGCCTGCCCAGCACTGGGAAACTCAAGTCCCTGCCTTGGCAACTGGAGATCTGACTGTTTTCAGCCTCCGAACCTGCAGGGCAGCAGCAGCAGCAGCAGCACAGCAGAAGGAGGGGAGGGGATGGGGAGAAGGGACACCCCAAGTTTATTACTGCAGAGGCCTGGAGGTTCTCAGCGTACTCACTATTAGTAGTTAATTTTTAAAAATCCATTAAAAGTTGGAAATTTAAAAGAAAAATCATTTTAAGTCATTTGTCTTTAAGAGGTACATTTTTTTACATTTTTATTCACCCAGACTTTTTTTTTACAGTGCTGGGGATCAAACCTGAGTCCTCAGGTTCGCTAGGCAAGTGCTGTGCCACCAGGCAACTATACCCTAGCTCTTTTTTTTTTTTTTTTCCGGTACCAAGGATCAAACTCTCGACCTTGCACTTTTGAAGCAGGCACTTATGCCATCCCCAGCTCTTTTACCAGCTCATTTAGTTTTGGGCTGAAGCCTTTTCTCCAAGTCCCCGGGTCCTCTAATTAGACTTTTAAAATTGTATATAAAAATCATACCTATCTGAATCACCCATGACTCCCAGGTTTTTTTACTTTGTTGAACTTTTTCACTAGGCTCTACATTTACGTAGTTAAAAAACAGAATCAGGACTGGCTCCCTCGTTTTTGTTTTTTCCTTTTTTTTGACAGGGTCTCAGAATGCAGTTCAGGCTGACCTTTAACTCACTATGTATCCCAGGCTGGCCTCCAACTCATGGCAGTCCTCCTGCCTCAGTCTCCTGAGTGCTGGGATTACAGGCATGTGCCACCACACCTGGTTAGAGTAAATTCTGTGAATTGAAATTTCTGGGTAAAAGGTTAAATACATCAAATTTAATTGACTTCCATTTTTAAAAAATAATTTAGTATCACTTTTTTTTAAGGTTTTTTGAGACAGGGTCTTGTTCTGTAGTTCAGAACTCACTATGTAAGTTGACTCTGTAGTTGAATTCACTATGTAACTCAGGCTGGCCTCAAACTTGTGGCAGTCCTCCTGCCTCAGCCTCCCAGTGCTAGGAATACAGGCCTGTGCCACCACACCTAGTCTAAAAAAAAGAATTTAAGACATTTGCAGACCACATTTAGAATCCTACACATCTCTGAGCATACCACCCTGAACATGCCCAGTCTAATCTGATCTCAGAAGCAAGAGTCCTACACATGCCTAATTGAATTGCAGTTCTTTTTTTCTCATGTCTTTCTGGTTTAGTCATTCTCATGCTTTTTAACACTAAGACCCTTTAATAGCGTCATTTGTTTATATGGCTAAATCTGTTGATATTTACTATGTCAAAACGTCAAACTGAGAAATTGTTAAAAAGTGATATATTAATTCACATAAAACTACAAAAACAAGGCTATTGTATGTTAATATGTAAAACATTTTAACTAAGTGTGGTGGTACACACCTGTAATCCCAGCACCTGAGAGGCTGAGGCAGGAGGATCAATGCAAGTGTGAGGCCAACCTGGGCTACATAGTTCAGGGCCAGCCTGTAGTGAGTCCCTGCCTCAAAACAATAACAAAGCCCACTACCCTAAAATCAGACTTGCCAAATTCAAAGACCCAATCAAAAAATGGGCATCTGAGATGACTATACACTTCTCAGATCAGGAAATACAAATGGCAAATAAATATATGAAAAAATGTTCAACATTGCTAGTCATTCGAGAGATGCACATTAAAACAACACTGAGATTCCATTTCACCTGAGAAAGAGTGATTGTCATCAAGAAATCAACCAATAACAGATGCTGGAGGTGCTGTGGAGAAAAAGGAACCTTTCTCCACTGTTGGTGGGAGTGTAGACTGGTGCAACCACTGTGGAAAACAGTGTGGAGATTCCTCAAAAACCTAGAATTAGAGGTCTCATTTGACCCAGCTATTCCCCTTCTGGGTATCTTCCTAGAAAAATTGAAAACATATTACCAAACAATATATGTGCACCCATGCTTATAGCAGCACAATTTGTAATAGCTAAATCTTGGAAACAATCTAAATGCCCATCAACTGAGGAATGACTGAAAAAGATGTGGTATTTTTATACAATGGGGTACTACTCAGCCACAAAGAAGGATAAACTTGAGACTTTTATAGGTAAATGGGTGCTAATTGAGACCAAAGGAAGGTTTATGCTAATATCGACTGGAGAAAAAAAAATTTTTTTGTACCAAGGATCAAACTCATGACCTTGTGCTTGCTAGGCCAGTGCTTGTGCCACTGAGCTATATGCCTGGCTCTGACTGGAGAAATTTTTATGCCCATATCTTGTACCCGGAGCAACTATTTTAAAGATAACAGCATGTGTTATATTAACTATAGTGATTTTCCTATTATTTTGTAATGAAATTTTGTTTTACTATTTTTCTATGAAGTAGTTTTTTTCTTTTTCTTTTTGGTACAAGGAGTCAAACTCAGGACCTCACATTTGCCAGGCAGATGCTGTGCCATTGAGCTATGTCCCCAGCTCTACCTTTTTTCCATGGAATAATCCCCCCCACCCCCCTGCCAGGGATTGAACACACAACCTTGCACTTGTTGGGCAGGTGCTTATGCCCCTGAGCTAAATCCTCAGCCCCTATGGAATAAAAAATTTTTAAAAATTTAAAAGCCCACTACCCTTAAAATCTTTCAGAAACCTAAATATTCCTCAGAACCTCCTAGTTACTTGGTATTTTTACACTATTTTATGGATGTAGCATAATTTACTCAGCCATTTATTTTATTTTAGTAACTAGTGAATTATTATTTTTGATGGTACTAGGGTTTGAACCCACCAGGGCCCTCATGCTGTGCTCTAGCCCCAGCCCTATTTCTGTGTTGTTTCTTATTTTGAGACAGGGTCTCATGGAGTTGCCCAGGTAGGAGAACTTGGCATTCTCTTGCCTCAGACTCCCAGAGTGCCAAGTTTATAAGCACTTATCACAATGCCTAGCTTCTTTAGTTTTACCATTTTAAATTGATGTATAGTGTCTGATATACGGGGTGTCATTTTCTCTTAGTTATTTAGAGGCAGGATCTAGTTATTAGCTGAAGCAGGCCTTGAACTCACAATCTTCATGCCTCAGCTTCCCAATTCCTGGGATTATGGGCATGAACCACCTTGCATGGCTTTAAATTTTTTAATCAGATGTGCTGAAACATTGCAAAAATAGATTCCTCTTGCTGTCATACAAGTTACCAAGTGCTGAGAATCAACACTGGCACTGTATTGCAAATGTAGGCCTTTGCTAAATGTCACAGTTATCTTCAGAAATGTCCTTTTCCTGTTCCAGACCAGAGTGATTGCTTCTCCTAGGGTCCCGTGTGTGTGTGTGTGTGTGTGTGTGTGTGTGTGTGTACACGTGCTGGAAATCGAGCCTAGTGCCTCTCCTGCTAAGCATATGCTTTGCTACACCCTCTGTCCCCAGTCTGTCCTGTTATTGGTGATGTCTACCTGGTCACTTGGTTACATTGGTGTCTGCTGCCTTTCCCCACTGAAAAAGGGTCCTTTTTTGGTTTGTAAGTTCAGGCCCCTTTTGAGACTGTGCAACACTATTTCTTCTTGTACTTTCATCTTCTAATTTAGCAGCCATCTGGGAGGTTTACTTGTAACAGTGATTACTATGGGGCTTGCCTGAAGATTGACTCCTTTTGCTTTTTGTTTTTGTTTTTGTTTTTAGTTTTGAGATAGGGTCTCACTATGTAGTTCTGGCTGGCTTTGAACTCACTATGTAGCTGACCTCTAATTTGTAGCAGTCCTCCTGCTGTACAGGTACAGGTTTCCTCCCAGGGATTACAGGTTTGAGCAGCCACCATGTCTGGCTTTCTTCCTCTTGCCTTTGACTGTTACATTCTCAGCCCTAATGTTGTTGTTGTTTTTAATGAGACAGGGTCTCACTAAGTTCACCCAGGCTGAACTTAGACTTGCTCCTGCCTCAGCCTCCTGGAGTGCTGGAGTTACAGGTGAGCACCACCATACCCAGCTCAACCATTTTCTTAATACGGGGTTGTGGATTGTTGTCTAATTGTTTTGTTACTGTCGTTATGATCCTGATCTGCACGTGTCTTCTTGTGTGAGCTATGGAATTATTTGGCTCAGCTCACCTGTAGAAGATAGACTATGCAGGCAGAGGTGAGGATTCCTGGTTGAGCCAGGCATGGTAGCACATGCCTATAATCCCAGCACTCAGGAGCTGAGGCAGGAGGCTCTTCTCGAGTTCCAGGCCAGCCTGAGCTCCATGCCAAGGCACAAAAAACATGGGGTTCTATATCAGGAGGTGCACTTGAGTATACTAAATGCCTTATCAACATCCAGCTACAGAAACAACTACAACTGCTTTCCGCTACCACCTGCTCCTGATAGGCAGGTGTTTAACACTGTCTGTGGGATGAGTTAATAGGAAGTCAACCAGAACAGGAAGAAGCAAGGAGACCCAGTGTTCCTGGCTCTGTTACTGTGACCAGAATTAGTCTTACACTGCTCCAGGAGCGAAGGCCTATCTGTCATCTAGCAGAGCAGACAGGCACATGAGTACCACTGACACCCCTGTGTCACCTCGGTTGTGTTGGTCAGAAGTCTGGGCAGCATAGAACCCCATTGACTGGGGTTCCACAAAGCTGAATCCAGGTGTCCCTGGCATTCTCATTGGGGGTGCAGATGGGACTCTGCCATGCAAATGACTGAGCAGAATTCAGCTGCTTGTGGCTACAGGGCTCACCCTGCTTTTCTAGTTGGTCTCTAGCCAAGAACTGCCTTCAGTTCCTACAGGGCCCCCTACGTTTCCTTCCCTATCTCAGTGTCAACTAAGAACTGCAGAATCCCTTTCGTCAGACACCTCAACACAATCCCAGACATGAAGTCACATGTCACAGGTCCAGCCCACACACATAGGCCGGTTGCCGCAGGCTGTCTTCAGATCCTGCCAGCCGCAGCTAAAGTGATCAGGCCTCCGTCCCAGCCGCGGTGTTTACCTAGTATCCATACATTCATTTCCCAGGGCTGCCTGACAAGTTACCACAAGGGTGGCTTCCCACAACAGAAATGGATCTCCTAATTGGGAAGCCAGGACCCTGGGGCAGAATCCGTCCTTACGTTTTCCAGCTGCTGGTAGCTCCTACAATCTCTTGGTTTGGGGGTGACATCGGCTTCAGTCTCTGGCTTTGTTCACACCACCTTCCCTTCTGTGTGTTAGTGTCTAGATCTCCTCATTTCTCCTTTTCTTTTGGTCCCTCCTGCCCCTGTCATCCTCCTCCGCCTCTCAAGTGCTGGCACTATATGTTTTGTAAAGACCTAGGTCATTCTCTTCAGGAACCATCCAGATACCAGGCTGATTTTGTCTTAAGATCCTTACTTTATCATCAAAGACTACCTTCTAACCCAGTTCTGATCTGAGGTTTCAGGTGGATACTAGTAATTATTAAATGTTTTATTTTGTGGTGTTGGGGATTGAACCCAGGGCCTTGAACTTGCTAGCCAAACACTGGATCACTTAGCTACATCCCAACCCTTTTTATTTTGCGATCCGGTCTCATCAGAGTGTCCAGGCTAACTCAAACTTGAAATCCTCCTGCTTCATCTTCCTGAGTAGCCAGGATTCCAAATGTGTGCCACCATGCCTAGTTATTTCTACCTTTAAAAATTGCTCTTTTTTTAATTAAAAAATTATATTAATTAAAAAATTAATTAAATTTTTTAATTAAATTTTTTTAATTGACACAAGCTAAATACTGTAATCCCAGTACTCAGGGAGGCTGAGGCAGGAGGATTGTAAATTTGAGCCCACTCTGGGCTACTTAGTCACTTAGCAAGGGTCTGTCTGAAGTTTTCGGAAAATGCTAGGGATACAGCTTATTTTGAAGTCTCTGGGTGCAATACCCAGAGGCACAAATAAGTATGATAACATGGTTAGGAAGATTACATGAAACAATGCAACCCTGCTTAGGACTGGGCCAGGCAGCAGCAGTGTGTCCTAGCAGCGCTCAGTGGGACCCTGACAGAGCTCAGGAGGAGAAGTGCACAGGCGCTGGCATGGTGCTGGACAGGCACATGCAGGGCTGAGCTGGCGCTGCCTGCAAAGCCTGCTGGGACCCGGGCTCTCCTCCCTGGAGCATCTTGCTCTCTGCCTCCCTTCGCGTGGAGGGCTTCATCCTGTGCTTGTAGTTCATCCTACACCTCTAGTAGGAAGAGCTGGGGGCGAGGAGGAGGCACTGCACAGGCTGGCACAGCTGCACCCACATTTGTCTTCTCCCATAGCAAAGATTGGGTTCTGTTTTTTTGTTGTTTTTTGAGACACATACTTTTTTTTTTTTTTTTTTTTTTTGGTTCCAGGGATGGAACTCATGACCTGGTCTTGCTAGGCAGGTGTTTATGCCGCTGAGCTAAATCCCAGACCCCTGGGTTCTTTTTTTTACCACCAGAAATTTACTGGTGTGGTGGCATACTCCTGTAATCCCAGCACTTGGGAAGCTGAGGCAGGAGGATCACTGCAAGTTCCTAGACTACATAGAGTTCAAGGCCAGCCTGAGCCACACAGTGAGTCCCAGTCTCAAAAAACAAGCAAAACAACAATGCTAAGAATAAGTAATTTTTAACTTAACCACATTGGCAGACATGAAATATTTTGATTTCAACCTTGAGAACCGTGTGAAGCAAACACACACGGGTAATGCGAGTATAAAATTAGTTAAATGTTCAGCCATAGTGTAGCAAATTATATACAGGTTGAGCACCCCAGCTCTGGAAATCCAAGATTGGGAATACTCCAACATGTTTGGAGTGCCAGTTCCACACTATGAAACTTTGTTTCATCCACAGAATTATTAAAAATGCTGTTCTCAGTTATCTTCAGACTGTAAGGCACATGTGAGGCAAACACATTTCATCTTGGTGTGTTGCTGTGCACCTGTAATATCAGCACACTCGAAGGCTGAGGCAGGAGAGCCACATCACAAGTTGGAGCCCAACCTAGGAATTTAGGGAAACCATCTCAAAATATTTAAAAAGGGACTTGGGCTGAAACTCAATGTGAAGGCCTTGGATTCGGTCCCCAGCATGCAACTCTTATATATTTGTAAATATTCCAAAGTAGGGTGTCTGAAATCTGAAATACTTACCTGGGCCTAATCCTATCCACTGGGAAGCTGAGGCAGGAGGATTGCTGCAAGTTTGAGGTCAGCCTGGGCTATAGTGAGTTCAAGGTCCCTTTGAATTACATAGTGAGACATGTCTCAGAAAACTGCCTTGCCACTCTGAAACACTTGATGCAAAGCATTTTTAAAAAGGGATACTCAACCTATAGAAAGCTCTTTTTCTTTTTCTTTTTCTTTTTCTTTTTGGTGGTGTTAATAGTGAGGATTAAACCTGGAGCTTTTCTTTTGAGGCATGGCTGGAATTGGCCATCCTCCTGCCTTAGCCACCTCAGTACTGAGATTACAGGGCCATCCTGCCCAGCTCTTTAGTAAGCTCTTGTTTTACTAAAGAACACAGTTGACTACAGCCCTACTTGTCCCTGGATCCCAGCCCCATTCCTTCCATTCTGGAGAGCTCCTCTTCACCCTGCAGGGCCCAGTCCTCTGAAGCTCACCCCTCCCAGGGATTGCTGGACCACCCTCTCCCCTTGGCAGACCTGCTGGCAGGGCTGGCAGATTTGAGCAGCTGAGTTCTTTCACTTTCTTTCCTGGAAGCCCCAGAGGGTCTGCTGGTCAGGAGAGCCTTGGACTGTCACACACTCCCCACTTGTTCCTGGAAGCCAGAGGCTCCCTGGCCAGCCCCCAGAGGTCCTGTTTTCTTAGCCCAGAGTCCAGAGGCTTGGGGCCAGCTATAGCCCTGTTGCCTGCAGGGACATGGCCTGCTCTGCTCTGTCCCCAGTGGTGTCCCATGCTCTCTGCCCCCGGCCCATGTGGCGTGCCCTGACCTATCAGTTTGCCTGCAGCTCACTTCCCCCAAGATGGCTGTGTTCCAACTGAAAGGCCGGGCCTGTTCTCTGGGTCCCGGGTAGTTTGCCGGCAGCCAGCCATGACAGTTCCCGTCTCCCTTCCCAGAAAGGTGGAAAAAGTACAAAGTCAACCCTTTCCTCCAGAGCTGGCAGCTGACCACAGGCCTCCCATGTTCCCTTTCCAGCCTGCCTTCTGCAGCCGCCCCTCTGACATCCAGGGGACTGTGGCTGTGACCTTGCCCTCCCCTGCAGCTAGCTGCCGAGAGGGGTGGTGCACGCAGGGAGAAACTCAGAGTTTCCATGAGCGATGCAGAAGTGCCAGAAACAGCCTGAACCCATCGGCTACCCTTTTCCCGCCCCTGCTGCGGGGCAAGTGAAAGTGTCATTTTTGGTGGCATCACCAGACGGCTGCCATCCTAGGTACCTTTGTTCTCACAGGTGTGGGGAGGGCATTGCCAGCCTGTGCCACCTCTCCTCTCCCTTCCTTTTGGGTCCCTGCCACTTGTCGTTTTACAATCCAGCTCCAGATCCCGTGGGGCACCTGTGCAGGAGAGGAAGGGTCACTATTCCTGCGACCGCTTATAGTTCCTTCCTTCCTGGGGAATAGAGACTGAAAAGCAGTAAAACTCTGGCGCCCCATTTACTGGCAGTGACAAGTCACACATTCTTTTAGCCAATCTTTGGGGACTGGCGTGGTGCCAGGCTCCAAGAGCCAGCTTGGGCCCCAGTCTCCTGTGGAGTTGGCAGTCTGATATGAGGAGACAGGTTATACATAAAGAAAAAAAGACTTTTATTTGTTTGACACATGGTCTCACTGGGTAGTTTAGGCTGGCCTCAAACTCAACAGAGATCTTCCTGACTCAACCTCCCGAGTGCTGAGATTACAGGCATGCACTCCCATGCTTGGCTACTTAAATTGTGGTTATGTGTGTTATTTTTGATTTTTGATACTGGAGTTTGTACCCTCTGAGCTATATCCCCATCCCTTTTCATATGTTTTGAGGCAGGATCTTGCTAAGTTGCTGAGCCTAGGCTCAAATTTAGAATCCTCCTGCCTCAGCCTAGGAGTAGCTAGAATTGCAGGCATGTGCCCCTATACCCAGCTGTAGACTTCAGATTTGGGCACTTGCTATCTTGTGTTTATTATGTTGGTAAATGGGCAAGACTAGCAGGAAAGGCTGTGTGCTAAGGGGGGAGACCAGAAGGCCGGTTAAGGAGTTTCAGTTACATTTCAGCATTTCTGCCACTCAGATTCCTTGTGCACTCAAATTCCTTGTGCACCATGGGCTTCACTAGGGAAATGTGAATGGGCTCCTGTCCTCAGGGAGTGTGCAGTGCAGTGACTTCGTATTCAGAAGACTCTTTCCAAATCTTCCTGGAGGAGGTCTCCTGGAAAGAGCAGGACTCAAAGCGAGATTGTTACTCCGAACTTGGAATGAAGTTGTGCCATCCACTCTGTCACTGATGGGCTTCTGAATCACAGCCAGCGCTTCGGTGAACAGTGCTGTCCTAAGAATTCTCAGTCATTTCTTTTTCTTCCTCTGTCTGGGGTTAAAGTCATGTGAACTGGAGCATGCACAAGCTGGGGAACCCTTTCTGTGTGACAGTCCTTGGGACTGGTGTTGGCGGGGGAGAGTAAGCCGTTAAGTCTGGTGAGAATGTCGATCCTTTTTTAAAGGGTGGGCAGGGAGGCGAAGGTCGAGTAGAAATATATGCACAAGGAGTTACGTTGTTAGCAAAGTCACTTCTTTTATACCCCGTTGCCTTGAAACGGCCATGTACCCAAGCCTTGATTTTTTTTTTCCTAACCTGAGAACGGAGAGCTGCACCTCTGTGCGCCTGATCTGTAACACGTGACGCTGATTTATTGTTCTGTGCTGCAGGCTGTGGCCCAGCTGCCCTTGCTATGGGACCTAGTGCTCTGGACAGCACCTCTGCTGAGAGCTCTGGCCCTGGAAGAGACAGGGACTCCAGAGGGCAGAGGGCTGGCCCCTCATCATCTCCTATGCACCTTTGATGGAAGACAACCCCTATGGCCCTGCCTTTGACCCCATACCCCTACATACTGTGCCCTGGGGGAAGGCCAGTACCCATTCTGCAGTTTCTAGGGAGGGAGAGTTATGCTAGATTAGCATTTTCAGATTGGTAGGAAACAACCAAAGCCGTGACCTCACAGTGCCAGCTTAGTGTTCTGAGATAGCCAGATCTGGAAGCCAAGAGGAAGGTGGCTGTCCTAATGGGGTGGCAATCTCCAACTGGTTTCCCTCCGTGGGGTGCAGCGGGGCTGGGTGGGAGAGCACAGGCAGGCCAGGGGGTGCCCTGGCCCCAGGCAGAGCTCAGGCGTGCTGTGCTGCTGGGTGAGGGCAGTGGGGGTGGGAGTCTTTATTGGAGCAAGGGGTGATGTGACAGCTGTTAGGTGGGGACAGGAGAGGAGTGGGGATGGGTGGCTGGCGCAAGCAGCAGGCAGCCGCAGTTTCTCTTCTGATGCCGGCAGTCTTAGGCAGCAGGGTGGCTCTCGGCAAGCCCAGAGCAGGCCCTTCGGCTCGGTAACCTGATGGGGCTGCCTGTGACCTTGGCTGGAAACTGTGCTGCGTGGGCAGCTGGGACAGCAGAGGGGAAACCAGAGGAATTATGATTCATGAATGTGATTACTCAACCTCCTCCGCTGCCACCTTTCTTGCCCAACTTGGAAATAAGAGTTTTTTTTTCCTTCTCTTTTTTTCAATGACCTTTCTTCTGAGGGCAGGGTTCATTTGTAATATCAATGAGTTGATAAATGCTTAGGCTTACTGACACCTCAGGAGCCCAGGTGCTGCCCTGGCTTCCTGCTGGGTTAGGAGTTAGTGCTGGTGAGCAGACTATGCAGGAAGGCCGGCTCCTGGGTGAGAAGGGCTGGATGGTACCTCTTTGCATATTATTTTTTTGTCTTTTTTGAGACAGCATTTTACTGTATGGTTCAGGTTGGCCTTGAACTTACTATGTAACCCAGACTGGACTCAAACTCAAAGTGATCCTCTTGCCTCAGCCTCTCTAATGCTGGGATTACAGTTGTGCACCACCACATCCACCTTCCCCTGTTTGCCTTTTGGTTCTGGGATCTGAAATGGAGCATTAACTCTGGCTCCTTTACCAAGAGCTGCAGACCTAAGGCATTAGGGTGTACTTTGGTCACCCCGGAACTTTGATTAAAACCCACCACATTGCTGAGCCTTAAGTTTCTGAATTAGTCGGGCTGGGGGTGGTGAGAGGTATAGGAGCAGGTCCCCAGTGCTGGTGATAACGCTGTCCTGGGGCCTTACTGTGAGAGCCGCTTTCCTGGAGATGCAATCACACACAACTTGGTATCTCAGCCTGGAGCCTGGCCAGACCGCAGCTCGGAGCCTGGGATGAGGAACGGGGCAAGAGCCAGCTTGCAAGGTCAGAGGCTGGGGCAGACAGTCCTGCCTTCGGGCCAAGTGGGGGAGCCAGGTGCCCTTGGGGTACATTTTGCCCACAGTGTTGCCAGGGAGAGCTGCAGTTTCCAAATGACCCATCTGTACAGCAGGAGAGTTGAACACAGTTGTCACAGCACTCAGATGGTAGATGGCAGTGATTTTTTTAGTCTTTTTTTGAGACATGGTCTCGCTCTGTAGCCCTGGTTGGTCTCAAACTCACAGCGATGCTCCTGTCTCAGTCTCCCAGGTGCTGGGATTACTGGTATACACCACCATGCCCGGCTGGGGGTGGTCTTTCCTAAACTCTATTTGTGTCCTCTGACAAGGGACCTGTCCATTCTCCAGTCGGTAACTGAGGACCAGCAGCCCCCATGGGGAAGGGCCAGCAGGCCAGGCTGGATTGCTGTGAGGCCCAGAGCCAGCAGTAAAAAGCATTGCTCTTGAGACCAGACTGGATCTGCAGTCTCTACCTAGACAGCTGAGGAAGCCTCCTGTCTGGTCCCCCAGTTCCTGCCTGTTTTCCAAACATCAGCCAGGCTGAAGAAGTAACAGTGGTAGAGCACTTGCTTGGCATGTACAAGGCTCTGGGTTCGATCCCCAGCACTGCAAAAACAAGCAAATGACACTGGACCATGTTTCTACTTTAAAATGACTTCCCTGTCCCTTGGATAAATTCTAGCCACCTTCACGTGGCCTGCAGAATGGTCCCTTCCCCACTTTTGTAGCCCATTTTCTTTTCACCATGCAGGGCTTTATGTAAGCCACTGTGGGCACCAAGTTTTAATATATGCCATCTTCACTGAGTCTCCAAATATTTTTTATTTTGCACTGGTTTTTTTTTTTTTTTTTTTCAATTTTTTTTTTACTTTTTAAGAACAAAGGTCAGGCTGTCCTGGAGCCATGTAGTCCAGACTGGCCTGGAACCTATGACAATCTTTTTGCCTCAGCTTCCTGAGTGCTGCGATTAGACGTGCACCACCATGCCGAGCTTCCAGGTCTCCAAACATAGTTGTGAATCCTGGAATGTCCACCCCCTCCTTCCACTTCGCTGGACTCACTTTTCCATGTTCCACAGGTCTCAGCTGGAACATTTCACTGGGGGAGCCGCCGTGACCCCTGACACTACCTCTGCTGCCTGCTGTGTGCTCTGGCACCCGCAGTGCTCAGCCTGGCACTCTCAAGGGTGGATGGTACCCACCAGCCTGCTCCCTGGTTGTCCACACTAAGGTAAAGCGGGTTATTCCGGGGGTCCTGGCCTTTTCTGAAGTAGCACATCCTGTGGGCATTGAATCACACCCCCACTTTCTAAAGGCAGAGGATTGAAAGCTGACGTGGCAGGGCTGCAAATGTAGCTCGCCTAGATTTGCCTGCCCAGGGTTTGATCCCTAGCTCCATATACTCAAAAAAACCCCAAAACCATATTTTTTTCCAAATATTGTTACTGTAAAATTCCCAGTGTGATTCAGACCCTGCCAGTTAGATGTTCTCATTCTGGTGGGAAGAGCTGGCTACCGCCTTGGGGGTAGATCCCGGGACTTCCCCTTTGCTGGCGTGGCCCCTGCAGGGAGAGCATAATTCTGGATCGGGTGGCTCCCTGTGTAGTTGCTACTTGGTAGCAGCAGAGGCCGTAGCTCCCTGGCACCCCAGGTCTGCAACGTGATCCTGTGCAGCCTGGGAGCCCAAGAGCTTGGCCTACACCACTGCTTCTGCTCCTCCCGTGCACCCCCAGGCCATTTAATATCCTGCAGAAGCGGCTTCTGCCCACATCGCACAGGCCCTACCTCATGGTCGGGCCCTCCCTTGCCATCCTCATGCGGGTGAGTTGCTTACAGAGGTGTTTGCTCTCTGTTGTGTGAGGGAAGGGATGTGGTGACTGGAATAATCCCTGATCTGCTGCAGGCGATGAGTATTTGTTGAATGAATGAACTTTTGCATAGAAGCTTTTTCTTTTTTTTGTTTTCCAGAACTGGGCATTAAGCCCAGGGCCTTTGCACTGAGCTATGCCCCCAGCCCAACCTAATTTTACTACTGTATTTTGAGAAAGGGTCTCTCTAAAGTTGCTAAGTTGCCCAGGCTGGGCTCAAACTTGTGATCTTCTGTCCCAGGCTCTCAGAGCGCAGGGACTACATGCCTTTGCACCAGACGCTAGTGTACCTTTCATTTAAAAAAAATATTGAATGGGCCAAGGAGATAGCCCAGTGGTGCAGCACCTGCCTGGCAAGCACAAGGTCCTGAGTTCAATTTCCAGTACCCCAGAGAAAACAATATTGATTGATGAATGATTCTTTTTTTTTTTTTTTCTTTTTCCGAGATAGGATCTGGCTGTGTACTTTAGGCTGGCCTTGAACGCTTAGCAGTCCTCTTGCCTCAGCCTCCTGAGTGCTGTGACTATAGGCACGTACCACCACACCTGGATATTTCTTTTTCTTTGTGTTTTTTTTTTATATTTTCATTTAAAAAAAATTAGTGGCACATTTTAGATACACATAGTGATCACATTCATCACAGGGAATTTGTACCTGTACATGATATATCTTGCTTCCTTTTTTACCCCCATTCCCCTCCCCTTCCTTCAACCTTTCTTCTCATTATTTACAAGCTTTGTTTCCGTTTTTTTTCTTCTATTCCTTTTTCTTGTTCTTTCTTTTCTTTTACTCTCCCTGAACATTTTCTTCCCATTTCTCAATACCTGTTATACATTTTGGTTCTTATTTACCTTTTCAGTTTCTCACACCAGAAAAACAATGCAGTATTTAAACATGTGTGTCTGATTTATTTCTTTTAATAGTATAGTCTCAAGGTGCATCCATTTACCTAGAAATGTCTCAGGCTTAGCCTTCTTTATGAGAGAGTAATACTCTTTTATGTTAAAAAAAAAAAAAAACCCCACATCTTCTTTATCCATTTGTAAGTTGGAGGCAGGATCTGAATAAATTGCCCAGGCTGGGCTTGAACTTGCCATCTGCCTGTGTCAGCTTTCCAGAGTGCTCAAATTACAGGTGTATACCACCACACCTGGATTGAATTGAATTGGATTGCATGTTAAATAGGGTAACTATGGGGCCAGAGGTTTAGTTCAGCGACATAAGTGCCTCCCTGGCAAATGCAAGGTCAGGAGTTCGATCCCCAGTACCTAAAAAAAAATGTGGTCGGTATGGCTGTGCATGGTAGTGCACGCCTGTAATCCCAGCACCTGGGAAGCTGAGGCAGAAAGATTACCATTGGTCTTAGGCCAGCCTGGGCTATGTAGTAAGTTGACAGTTGACCTGAACAAGGCCCTGCCTCAAAAAAAAAAAAAAAAAAAAAAAAAGGCTAGTAGTTGTGAGTTAGCCTGCGTTTAGTTAGTATAAATGAACTTCAAGGTTAGGGCGTTGTTTAGCAGATAGGATAATAGATGGTAGTGCTGGCTAACTTCAGGTGATCTGAGATAGAGCTGGCCCATGGTCCCAGGAGGACGGAAGGGTCCCAGGTGCTGAGCTGTCTGTTCATCAGGCTGTAGCAGCCATGCTGATGTTAGTTAGAAAAGTTAAACTTTTGTTCTTCCAGCAGAAATTTTCTGCCTCCAACCCCTTGAACCCAGTACTGTGCCAGGCCTATGTTGGAATAGACAACCCTCTTTGCCTTTAAGGAAGACAAATTGAGTTAGGAAATTTCCAGGGAGACAGGTAATTAAGTGTCTAGTGTAGTGGGAGAAAAGTACTGAGCATAGTCCAAGAAGGCTTCCTGGAAGAGGAGGTAACTGAGATGAGCCCCGAGAGTTCGGGACTAGGCAAGGGCATTGTCCCAAGAAATTAAGAAACGGGAGGAACCAACTGTCCTAAAGTGCTGTGCTGTGTATCCCCAAAGCCTTGTCTCACGGGTGGCCCCAGAGCTCGGTCATTTCACACTTTGACAGAGCCAGAGATCCACGCTATGCTGCTGTCAGGTCACACATTTGAACCCGGGTCTTTCTGAGTTGTGCTGTTTCATCAGACCATAAGATCATGCTTTTTATTTATTTGACCCTGAATAACAAGCCAGGGAGTTTTGCTTCAAGTGGGTGACGTAAGTGGCAGATGTGAGCAGCACGTCGTTCGCTAAGCCACACTCTGGACGCTAAGCCACACTCTGGACCCCAGGGTCTGACAAACAGGAGCCAACTGACAGGGACAGCAGGTCAGGCTTTTGCAATCATGTGTCTGGGAATTGATGATGGACACATGAAGAGAAGGGAGGTGACTTTCCCGGCCCTGGGTGGGGTGGGGAGCTGGCAGGTCCCTTGGGCCCCTTCCTTCTCTGCCTGCTGCCCGCCTGACTCAGTCACTCTTGGACGCCCAGTGTCCCCACAGGCTCCACAGCTGGACTGGAGCTGGGGAGTGCGCTGTTTCCTCCCTCCTGGCAGGCTGGCAGTAAACTCCCCAGGCTCAGCATGGGGCTACATAAGCCTTCTCCAGCCTGTCTGCTGGGCCAGGTCCCTGGCCCCCGTCTGCGGTCTCAACCTCCTCCCCCAGGCGCTGACACACAGAGGGCTCAGTAAATATTGGCCAATGAGCAGCAAGCTGCAGGTTCTAATTCTCTGCCCTGCTTCTGGATGCCACTGTTTTGTTTTTGTTTTTGTTTTAATTTTCCTATCCTGCCCCTCCCAGGAGCAGGAGCTTTCACTGTTTCTAGGGGCCCTACCCACAGACTCCTACACGGTATGGAAATCTCCAGCCCTACGTGGCCTGTGGCAGTGCCAGTGCTGGAGGCTCCAGGCCTGAGAGAAGAGAATGCATCCTTGTAGGGTGTGCAGGAGAGCGGTTAGGTGGGAGGGCAGAGGAAGCAGAAGCTGAAGAATAGACCCATTGAATGCCTAGGCTGTCCAGGCAAAACCAAGCAAGGGCTGGTTTTCAAACTGATATTTGCTCTTGGTGAGCAACCTTGGGTGGAGGTTTCACTGTGTCCGAGGGGAGACTGGCTTCTTGGACAGTGTTCATGGGGAAAGGGGTGGGGGACGGTGGATATTTTTTCTTAAAGCTCTTTGAGCCCCAGAGAAGTCTCTCCAGTTGTTGGAGGCTGCTGGTTTTCTTAATTGCAGAACTTACAACTATACAAATGACTGTTTCTTGTCGACTATTTCGTTTTGAGACAGACTGTGACTATCAAGACTGTTCTGATGAAGGATGCATACAACACTTGGCAGATGTTGGAGTGAGGTGTATCTGTGATTGTTTCTCTGGGCTCTAGGTTCTGGGCCCATGTTGAGAAAGTGCTTCTGACCACCACATTTTCTATACTGCTGTACTCCGAGCCCCATTTGGGACACAACAGTAAAAGAAAACAAAACCAGGTCTGGGGATGCAAATGTAGCTCTGTGGTAGGGCACTTGCCTAGCATGTATATAGCCCGGGGTTCAGTCCCCATTAGCAAAATAAAAACCATTTCATGCTTCAGTGCTGCTCTTCAGCTATACCCACCATCAGCATTAGGTGAACATTATTCCACTTCCTCTTCAACCATATTCCTGCATAAATGAATACAGAGAAATAGATGGAAATACTTGTATGAAACAGTGTTATAATTTCTGTGAATACAATGAAAGAAGAAAATTAAAGAAAGCATTAAGCTTTGAAGAAATGTGTTATTCATGAGATAATTTCCTACCCAGTGAAGAAAATAGCTTATGAGTCACATGTGTAATTGTAATTACTCGTTTTCTTTTCAAACAGTATCTATTGACTCTGCTGTGAAACATGAGCGTATTAGAATTCTCACATTTGTTCTCATCTACTTTTTTCACATCCTGATTGTATTAATTATATTATTAAATTGCTCATTTTATAATATATAGACTGTATCCTGTAACCACAATCATCATAATTAATGATTTTTAATTCTTATTTAAAAGACTTTAATGTTTACCATCATCCTCTTACATGGTTTCCATTCCTGAACTCTTTATTTCTGTACTACTTAGCTGTGTTTCATTGTTAACACAGTTTTCTCCCTGTGTTCTTTGACATCTTCCATGCTGGAGAATCTCTGTCAGCCTTTACCATATTTGGAGCTGAGAGCAGTAAATAGTGCTCACCTGTAATCCGTACTCTGAGAGGCTAAGATGCAAGAGGATCGCAAGTTTGAGTCCAGGCTCAAATTAAAAAAAAAAATCTTGATCAAATTTGTATTGGATTTTGGCTAATGGTAATATTCGTGGTCCATATTGTCTTCCCCTTAGAATTGTGAGGCTATTCTTAGATTATGTTGACCTGGAAGTTGCTATTCGGAAGGTGAGTACAGTCTGAATTTTCTTTCACTTTCACAATAAATGTTTTAGAGTGAGGAGAAAAATTTCTGGCTGGAGTTATAGCTCAGTGGTACATTGTGTGCTTAGCATGTGCCAGGTGCTGTGTTCAATCCCCAGCACCCATAAACGAAAGCAAAAAACCAGCAGCCAGATGCAGTGGTGCATGCCTGTAATGCCAGCACTTGGTGGACTGAGGCAGGAGGATCACCATGAATTCAAGGCCAGCCTGGCTACGTACTAAGACCCTGTCTTAAAAAACCAAAACAAAAAACAGAAAAACACCAAAAACAAGACACAAGCAAACCCCCTCCCAAATAGTTTCTTCTGCCTATCTGAAAATATATGAGTAGCTGAGCTAGACAGTTCTCAGTCTGGAAGGAACATTTATGGAGTAGAGTACATTATTTCCATCTTCAGATTTGTTTTCCTCTTTCATTTCACAGAAACCTCATGTTCTCTTGGACACATCTCCCATTCCTTGGGTTGCTGTTATCAGCCTTTTCCATCAGTGCGCTCTATGGCTATCTCAGAACTTGGCTTGGTCATCTGTTCCAAGTTTCTGAATGATGCAGAGTTTTGTTCTCTGTCCATTATAATGCTCCAGTGATGTCTTTCAGTTCATCTTTTCCTTTGCAAGCCTGCATCTCCCTTTTCCTTCTTTCTTTCTCTTTCCTTCTCTCTCTCTCTTTCTTTCTTTCTTTTTCTTTCTCTCTCTCTTTTCTTTCTTTCTTTCTTTCTTTCTTTCTTTCTTTCTTTCTTTCTTTCTTTCTTTCTTTCTTCTTTCTCTTTCATTTATTCATTCATTCATTTGTTCATTTGTTCTAAGACCAGGTCTCACTAGGTAGTTCAGGCTGGGCTTGAACTATCTTATGTAGCCCAGGCTGGCCTCCAGCTTGCTGGGTGTGAGGAAGGGATGATGAATGGATGGGGGCATCAGGCTGTGCATTGTTCTGGGATTTTGTGAGTGATCCCTGTAGTATGGGTCAGTCCATTTCTTTTGGAAGGGAAGGAAGAAATACTCCTTAGAACTGGCTACTTTCCTAGCCTCTGCAGTTTCCCTCAAAGAGCCAGCCCTTTTTGGGGGAAAGGATTTGACACAATAGTTTAGACTGCTTTTGAAGTCACTATGTAGTGCAGGTTGGCCTCGAACTCCTGATGATTTTCTTGCCTCAGCCTCCCCAGATGTGTGGCCCTGCGCCCAGGTAAAGCCTTCCTTCATTCTTGCTCCCGCTTTTCCCACTCTTCAGTTGAGGAGGAATGAATGTGTGCCTCTTGGTGTATTTAGAGGCCTTCAGGAGAATCTAGTTTTGTCCTCATTTGGGTTGTCATGGTTGGGCCAGTGGTAGGAAGCACTTGGTGCTTCCTTTGTCTCTTTCTTTCCCTTTGGTCTTGCAGTTAGTAATATCTGCTTATACACATTTCCCTACATTTTAGCTATTGGTGAATGTATTTGCCTCTTACCTTTTTTCCTATAATTCATTTTGCTTATTATCAGCAGGAGGAAAAGGCTGCCATTTCAGTTCTCCATCTTAAATCTATATGATGTTTCAACATATTTTATCTTACCATACTCATAAAACTCGAGTTTATTTTATATTAGTCTTTCTTTCTTTCTTTCTTTCTTTCTTTCTTTCTTTCTTTCTTTCTTTCTTTCTTTTGGTTACTGTTCAGAAATGATTGAGGCTGAGTATTTTATAAAGAAAACAGGTTTATTTAGGTCACAGTTGTGAAATTGTGGGGATCTGATGAGGGCCCCATGGTGAAGGAGAGAGCCCTGGCCAGACTGGAAGCCGGAGTATAGGGAGGGTCCATGAGAAGCGGTGGGTTTAAGAAAAAATGAAGTATGGTAAACACAATGGTAAAATGGATCTGCCCAAAGAACAGAACTGCTACCTGTGGATAAAATGTTTCTGGACCCAGCAAAGCGGTGACAGCAATTGGGATTCTAATTTAGGAGGACCTAGGATAGCAAGGAAATGTCTATACCCCCACAGAAGGTTCTGGAACAAGCAGCTTGGTTGCTTACTTCCTATATCATTCACTCTCTTGTCCAAAATTGGGCCTGGCCTGCCACTTGAAGACCAACTTGAGGTACTAGAATCATTTCCTTATCAGTTGCTGCACCAAGGGGACAGAGGCAATGAGACCCGGCTGCTCTGTGACAGGAAGGGCCTGATGGTTTGAACCTTTGTTATCTTCCTTCTTCTCTTCCTCCCTGATGCCCTCTGTCCCTAACACCCCTGGCAAATGTGGACCAGGCGTGGCTTGGCTCCCTGGGGGACTGGAATGGCCCAGCGGGGGCTGGCAGCCAGGACCTGTACCCCGCCTTACCTTCCCAACCACAGCAAGAGCAGTCTGTTTTCTTGCCCTCTTCCTTCTGCCAAAGAATCTTTCATAATCTTTTTTTTTTTTTTTTTTTTTTTTTTTTGGCTAAGAATAACTTACAGTTAAGAAGGAAAAAAGTCCCTGCTAGCGCAGAAAACTCCTTCCGTGTCTGCCAAAAGGCCTGGGTCACTTGGGTCTGAAGTGTCCTCAGGGCTGCATGAGCTCAGCATCACGACTCAAACTGCGCTCTCCTAGAGTTCAGGCCCCCCAGAGCCTCCCCAGCTTGTGGATCTCATCAGAGCTGACGCTATGTGGTGGCTGCCACCAAAGCAGCGTATTTCATTACACTTAAGAGCAGCCATGCTGGCAGGGAGTGAAGGAAAAGGTCACCTTGGAGAAGTAAAGGTGGCTCTATGGCTTACCCCCCCATCTGTCTTGTCTCCTCTTTTCCTCCCTCCCATGTCCTCCCCTCCCCTCTTCTCCTCTGCTCTCCTCTTTTTCATGGTTCTAGGGATTGAACCCAGGGCTTTAACACTGAGCAATATCCCTAAGACTTTTTTAATTTTTGAGACAAGGTCTCACTGAATTATTGAATTGCCCCAGGTTGGCCTGGAGCTTGAAATCCTCCTGCCTCAGCCTCCCAGAATGCTGGCATTACAGGTCTACACCACCATACCTGGCCTCACTTATCTTTCTCATCGTGCAGCCAGAAGTGCCTCTTCCCTAGGGCTCCAGGCTGTCCTAGCAGCCATGCAAGGGCCTCTGGGCCAATGGACCACAAACACTTCATCAGCACTTGCCCCTGGGTGAATGCTCATCCATGTCACCCATACTTGAAGAGTTTTTGTGTTTTTCACCCATACCTGAAGAGCATTTTGAAGTTGCAGATAAATTCGAGGAGTAGGTTGGCCATGGGTATAGTCTTTTGTTCCATTCTGTGGTCCTGCGGCAGGCACCTGGAATTTGGTGTGGCCTCTAAGGCATCCTGGGGCCTCCCTGCCGGCTCTTGGGGACCTGTGCATGGATAGAAATCGTCAGATCTGCTTAGAGGCTTGCAGACCTCGTGGCTGCCTGTGGCATCCAGGACGTGTTTTAATGTCCTCCAGCCCTGGCTTCACTTCATGAAAGAGTCTATTTCTGGCTTTGCTGGCTGCCGGCGCATCTTCTAATCTCTGAAGCCTCTCTGGCTTCCGTATCTGTTAGGTGAGGTTCAGTTTCCCAACTTCTTTTAAAGGAAACAATGAGTTCTAAGTGCTCGGCAAGGGCTGCCCTCGGCAAACGCCAGGCACTGGCCACCATGTGCTTGCCTCTCCTTTGCTGGGCCCTCGCCAAACTCCCCTTCCCTCCCCACTATGACAGCTCCCCTCACACCTGCCGGCTGTGGCTGCTGGGGTGGGTGAAAGTGTGCTCTCCGCATGGATTTTAATGTAAGATCCACCCCTTCACAGTTGTTTGACTTTTGGTTCTGAGTAGGGATTTGTAAGTCTCAAAGTAACACTTTCCTATACCATCATTTCCACTGATGCCCAGTCCACCCATCTATTCGTGTGACACAAAGTATATTCCACCGGAGAGTGACAGTGTGTGTTCCCAGGTTCTGAGCCTGCCACATGTGTAAGAGGCTAAAGCCTGAATGTCCCCAACTGTACAGTGGCAAAGGACTTATGCTATGTGTGTTAACAGGCCTGGAGTTGTGACCCTTTTAGTTGATGTAAAGTTAGCTGCGGGGGTTTCCTAACATTTCTGTTAGCAGCTTAGTATTAGAACTCAGTCAAAATTTGGGAAGGTGGAGAGACTGGCTGAAGTTGGAAATCCTGCTTATCTGAATCCTTATTGCCAGCTTTTGAGCCCCTCGGTTCAAGCACCCCTCTCCCATATCATGTGCCATTGAAGACCTCACAGTAACCCCATGGAGTGGGCGCCAATTTTATAGATGAGAAAACTGAGGTAGAGGGAGGCTGAGTATATTGCCATGTGGGTTTGGGAATTCAAGTCCTGTCTCCACACTCATGGCCGTGGTACACTGACCACACAGCTGCCCTGGGTCATTCTGTGTTGTCTCTAGCTAAATAAGTTACTGAAGGTGACACTGCCCAGAACTGGTAGGGCCAGAGTTCAGTTCTTAGCTGCACCAATCCTGTTCTTGTCACAAGCATAGACCCAGAGAGTGACGCACAGAGGCAGGGGCCGAGCCCTGGTGCCTGGGAGGGAACCACAGCCAGGACTGACTTCTTCCAGTCAAGAAGTGCCTTCCCTCTGGATATTTGGTTATGTCACTAAAATTAAATTTCAACCTCACTAAGGGAGGTGAATGGTTAATAAAAAGGTCAGCAGCAGCTCTGCTGCTTTAAGCTCTCATTTCTCTGTATTCCTTTTCAGTTCTCCCTACTGCTGCATAATTCTCCTTTTTTACTGAATATTCTATCCATGACTCTTTAATTGTTTCCATCTATATAATATCCTGTGAAATTGATATGATGTACTTAACCACAGCGCATCGTCCTGAGGATGGCCTTTTTATTTAATTTCTTTTATTAGGGTAAATCTTACATCTTTTCTTTTAGTTACAGTATTTATGGTTTTAAGAGCCTTTTATCTACTTTGGAAATTTTCAAACATGTACAATACAAGTCTTAATCTCCGTCACTTATTTCAACAATCATTTCCTCCTGCTCAGTCTGGTCCCATCTGTACCTCCCCACACACTCCTCTTCCTTTATTACCTTGAAGCAAACCCAGATGAGATAACACTTAATCCATGGTTATTTCAGTATCTCTAAAAGATAAGACCTTTATAGAATCATAACCACACTATTTATTTGGTGGTAGGGACAGAACCTGCGGTCTCATACATGTTAGATGCTCTGTACCGTTAAGCTAGACTCTAGACTCCTTTTTTTCCTTCTAAATTTAGTCAAACATTTTGAGTTTGTTGTTTTCCTTCACTTTTCCCTAGCCCTTCCCTGCTTTCTTTGAGTGGTGCTGAGAATTGAACCCAGGGCATTGACACTGAGCTATATCCCCAGCCCCTTTATATTTTTTATTTTGAGACAAGCTCTTACCAAGTCACTAAATTACCCAGGCTGGGATCAAACTTGCAATCCTCCTGCCTCAGCCTCCCAGAGTGCTGGGATTACAGATGTGTGCCACCATATCCAGCTCATCCTATCCCCTTTAAAAGTTTCTTAAGGCCCGGCAGAGAGAGTAGGGAAGGGCTGAAGTCACAACTTGGTGCCAACCCGATTCAGGGTGTCAAGGGGGCACCTCTGGCGCTAGGCATGGGGGTCGGAAACAGGTGAGGCAGCTCCTTTACCCAGACTTGTGGTCCCCCAGGTAAACCTGGTCACCATGACGCTGCCGTGCCGGCCCCTCCCCAGCTGCTTCCTGCTGGCCTTGCTTGCCTGCAGCACTGCTCCCCAGGCGCTAGCAAGATCTGCAGTCCAGCTGCCCATCAGTGCTTCCTCTTTCCTGGATGACCTCATGCAACGCTATGGGGAGGGTGACAGCCTCACCCTGCCGCAGCTGAAGGCCCTACTCAACCACCTGGATGTGGGAGTAGGCCGTGATAACATCACCCAGCACGCTCAGGGACCCAGAAACCTCTCCACGGTAAGCCTCCCTCTGGGCCAGGACTGCCAGTGGTCTCTCAGACCCTTGGCTAGTGGGGCTAAGGGTGGGTGAGCAACTTGGGGGATGGGTTCTTATTATAGATCAGTGTAACCTCAGTCTTTAGCAGCACCTCTGGACCTGCATGAAGCTTTGAAGCCCTCCCACAGGGCTGCCAGGAAGTGGGGTTCTTAGTCCCCCCCCCCCCGCATCTTTTGAGGTTGCACCAAGATCACAAGGAACTGCTTCTAAGCCATGGCTACCAGCACAGCATTTCCAGCAGAGTTTATGTTTCCCTAAGCCCCATGCACACATGATATGACATTGTTCATTCTCCTAAAACAACACTGCGCATCCTCTGGGAGTTCCTGGAGGGAGCAGGACCAGCACCCAGAGAACCTCTCCAGGCAACTGCTTCTGCGCAGCTTCTTCCAATCATCTGGGCTGGTCCAAGTCTGAGGCTGTTCGTGACAGTCAAGCATAAGCCAGCCAGCAGGATCTTTATATATTTGCTTTGCTCACTGCGCTGAGTGTTATGGGAAACAGAAACATGAGTCATATTTAAGGAGGTTGCTGTCAAGATGGGGAGCTCAGAGTAGCTGAAATAGAAATGAGGCATTACATTCTGTGGCTGGAAAGTAACTGAGATTCAGGCTCACCCCTGGGGTATCCAAGAACTGAATCTCCTGAAGGACGAACAGTTTGGCACAAGAAAGTGGGCAAGGGGACCATGCAGCATGGCTGCAGAGCCAGCTGGGAGTGGAAAACGCCTGAGTCAACAGGCAGTGCCAGGGGGCAATACAGCCACATCCATAGGGGTCCTGTGGGGCAGCTGCAGTGTCCTGGCCTTGATGGCTTGGCCCAGAACTTTCCATTGTCAGCACACCCCAAAGGCTAATGCTCAGAGATAGTCCCAACAAGCTCAGAGTGGATGGGGATAAAGTATAATTAGCAAAACTGCAGCATTCCTCAGGAACGGTATGTGAGAGCCACTTGCCAACGAATACCTCCCAAGGTGGCTGGGCGCTTACCTCCAACAGCCAGCCAGAACTTGCCCAGTAGCTGACTCCAAATCTTCAGATTTTTCTTCCCGTACCTCTGCCAGCACATCTTCAGCCTGAAGGTTAAGGGTAGCCCCACCCCTACAGGTGCCAATGCTTGAGGGATCTCTAGAATCTGCATTTTAACATAGCAGCTCCCTGGCTATGGTTTGAGATGGGCACCCAGATATGGTATCCAGATGGAGCTTGTATCATCAGCTATGCAAATAGAGCATGTTTTCCTGCAACCACTCCCTGGTCACCATGATTTGCAATCTGGTTGTTCCTAAACCTTCTCCCAGAGCTGGGGGAGTGGCTCAGCAGTAGAGCTCTTGCCTTGCATGTCCAAGTCCCTGAGTTTGATCCCCAGCACCACAAAAAAAAAAAAAAAACCTCCCAATAACCATTTACAGATGCATATGCTTAGCACATGTAACCTCCCCAGGTGGCTGACTGCTAAGATCACTGGTGAGATTGACTGCTAAGATCACTGGTGAGATTTTCACATGTAGGTGCTTCCTTAGCGGGTACATCTCCAGATTTCTTGAGCTTTGTCATTGCTATCTTTTTATTTCTGGGAAGGACGGGTAGCAGAGGCTCCATGGGCTTTGTGGTTTCATGGCTTTCTCACCCATCTTGCTCCAGTGCTTTAGTTCTGGAGACCTCTTCGCTGCCCACAATTTGAGCAACGAGTCAAGGATCGGGAGGAATGAGTTCCAGGAATTCTGCCCCACCATCCTACAGCAGCTGGATTCCCAGGCCTGCTCACTCGAGAACCAGGAGAATGAGGAGAACGAGCAGACAGAGGAGGGGAAGCCGAGCTCCCTGGAAGGTGAGTGAGGGGAGCGGCAGGAGCTGGCTTGTGGATCACCCAGCAGTGTAGACACAGCCCTCGGTCATGGAGGGCAAGAGTGACGGGTGCTGATTGTTACACTGTGTTCACACCACTGCTTTGCCACATTGTGAGACCCAGGTCAGCCTGGCTGGTGAGTGCTCAGAGGGCTGGACTTCACATTTTTCTGGTTTTGGGTTGTTTTTTTTTTTTTTAAGGGGCCCTAGGGATTGTACACAGGACCTTTGCATTAAGCTAAATCCCCAACCCCCAGCAGTTTTTTTCTCTTTCTTTTTCTATG
Organism: Dolichotis patagonum; assembly: GCA_004027295.1. Classification (NCBI taxonomy): domain Eukaryota; kingdom Metazoa; phylum Chordata; class Mammalia; order Rodentia; family Caviidae; genus Dolichotis; species Dolichotis patagonum. The sequence goes on from PVJX010004234.1 coordinate 34,937, forward strand.
TGTGTATGTGTGCGCGTGTGCGTGCGCCATGGTCCCTCTAAGTTGCTCAGTTTAGCCAAGGCTTTGACTTGGGATCTTCCTGCTGCAGACTCCCAGAGTGCTGGGGTTATAGACATACACCACCACACCTGGCTGCCTGCTTTTTATTTTGGTGTTGTTCAACCCCAACAGGCTCAACCTTTGAGACAAGGTCTCACTGTGTATTTCAGGCTGGTCTTGAATTCACTATGTAACTCAGACTGGCCATGAACCCTGCCAGTCTTTCTGCCTCAGCCTCATGAATTGCTGGGGTTATAGGTGTGTGTCATTATGCCCTCTTCTATTCTTTTAAGACTGCACCTGATCTGCTTCATCCTTGTCCCCTCACCCCAGTGACTGGGCTCATGCTTGTCCCCTCATCCCAGAGCCAGTGGGCTCATCTCTGTCTATGAGTAGACACCACATGACTCTGTAGGCCCTGATTCTGGCGCATGGCTCTGTGCCATGCCTCGTGCTGTTCCCACTGTCATGGTTTAACTTGTGTTTAATCTCCCATGTGGTCCTCCAGTCCCTCTGAAAGATAAGTGACCCTGACAGCTTTTTCTGAGGCTCCTCTGCAGCTCCACACTAGAGACAGACCCCATAGGGCTGGTGGGTCTCTGCCCACCCAATCACCCTGGTCACCCCACGTTCGTAGTGGCCCAGCCTGCAGTAACGGAGGCCCCGTGTTTTCTTGTTCCTCCGCAGTGTGGGGCTTTGGTTTCCTCAGTGTCTCGCTGATTAACCTGGCCTCTCTCCTGGGAGCCCTCGTCGTGCCGTGCACAGAGCGAGCGTTTTTCAGCCGGGTGCTCACTTACTTCATCGCCCTGTCAATCGGAACGCTGCTCTCTAACGCGCTTTTCCAGCTCATCCCAGAGGTGCAGTAGACAGATGCGCGCCACCGCTGAGCCCCCTGGCCGAGGTCCCCTCCCCTGTACACCAAGGCACCTGGTGACTGCCACCTGAAACACAAACTGACCCGTACATCAAGGGCCACTGATGACATCTCCCTTGGGATTTCAGCCCCCCCTTCTCTCCCTCTTTCCTCGGGCACTCAGGTTGCTCCGGCCTCTTCAGGTGACATCAGATGCAAGGTTCTTAGCATTTTTTCCCAGGTGGGGATCTCTCTCAGGCTCTCCTAGAGCTCCCAAGGCACAGTGCAGCTGATGGGCATGTGGCATGCCCTCTGTTTTGGGGAAACCATGGAGTCTGTCTTGGGTGCCAGTGGGTTATCCATCCTGAATGCCGTGGGAGACCATTTGACAAGAAACAACTAAGTTAAAAATACAAAACAAGCCAGCTGTGGTGGGCACATGCCTTTACTCCCAGCACTCTGAGGAGCTGAGGCAGGAGGATCATGCGTTCCAGTCCAGTTTGGGCAACTTAGTGACTTAGTGAGCTCGTCTCCACGTAAACAAAGGCTGGGGATGTGGCTCAATGTGAAGCCCTGAGTTCAATCCCCAGTGTTGCAAAACAGAAAAAGAAAGAAATGGAGCAGGAATCCTTGGTACCTTGCATCTTGACCTTCTCCTGAGAGGACTGACTTCTTGGGACCCTTCCTTGACTGTTGTAAAATGTCTGGTAATTTTGTTTTTAATTGTCATCACTGAGGAGCTATAAAATAAAGCCCAAGTTGATAGCCTGCCCACACTTTCCTCTAGGGCAGGGATGCTGCCATTGGGGGAGGGAGAATAACATGGGGTCACCTGGTCAACCAGGAGTGATGGGAGCTGCCTTACATAAAGAGCCCACATCAGCAGCTTCCCAGCTCTTCCTAACTGCAAGATTGACCCAGAAAAGATGCCACGTGGGGATTCATGCCTGGCCTGGCCTTCCTTCATAATGAGAGAAGCAGTGATTTAAGGGTAACCACACTGCTCCCATCTCAAAATTCCATGTGGGTCTAGCAGGCACTTCACAGGGGGTGGGAGGCCTCATCTTGGGCTACTTTTTCAGCTCCAGAAATTAAATTTGCAATTTTTCAAAGATCTGCAATGAGATGCCTCCTTTCCTGTTTGAATGAAAGTCCCTGTGTCTTGTCCTGGCTCAGGTCTGGACTCTCAGCCTGGAGTGTGTCCCACAAGGAAATGCCAGAGGACATGTTTTATGATGGGATGACCTTGGAACTCCCTTCTTTATACTCAAGCCCGTCTTAAAGCAAACTGAAACACAAAAACAACTGCAGTTCGGAAATGACTCAACACTGGGTCTTGTTCTCTGCACATCTGGCTTTGTTGTGTTCTGCGCAGTCCACACCACCTACCAATTGTGTCATCTGTGCTTCTGTGACAGACTAGATGCAAAAGCAAACTGGGCAGCAGGATGAACAGTGTCTTTCCATTTGCTCTTGTGTCTAAGAGAACCCTCGGACTCAAAGTCCGTGACGGGCCTGGGCGACTTTCAGATGTGTGACGAGGGCACCCATCCTGCCTTCCAGTCATAACAGTTGGCAGGTGTGACTCACACCACCACAGACAGCAGGGGCAGTAGCCACAGGGTCCCAAGGCCACCCCAATTTCCTCCTCATTTCTCTTGTACTGATTGAAGAAAATTTTATCGAATTTGAATCACTAACAAATTTTCTATTTCTCTCTCCCTTCCTATTTGTGCTTTCCCTGTTGCCCCCCGACCTTCCTCCCCTAAACGGTGTTGCCCCTTCCTTGTCCCGGGTGGGCTGGCAGTGTGGGGATACGGTCTCCTCTGTGTCACCGTCATCTCCCTCTGCTCCCTCATGGGGGCCAGCGTGGTGCCCTTCATGAAGAAGATCTTTTACAAGAGGCTGCTGCTGTACTTCATAGCTCTGGCGATTGGAACCCTCTACTCCAACGCCCTCTTCCAGCTCATCCCCGAGGTATGGCAAGCCGGAATGCTGGCCCCCAGAGCAGCGCGTCTGCCGGGGACAGCGGCCAGTGGGAGGACCCTCCATTCACCTGGTGGGCACAGGGAGGAGTATTCAGGGTCCTTCCTTGTGAAAAGCGAAACCAGGAGTCGGGCAAGAGCTAGGCAAAGCTGCCCAGTGGAGGTTTGAGAGCCAGCGCAAGTCCTCGCTCCCCATCTGCAGGTTCTGCAGTATGGGGCAAGCTCCCCACCATGCTGCTTCTGTTTCCTCGTGTGAAACGGGGGAGACAGTAGGGTCACACTCAGGATTACCCAGGGAGTTGATGTCTGTAAAATGCCTGGTGTCTGGAAAGAGCTGATGGTGTTGGGTGAAAAGAATACGGCAGCGAGGTCACTTTCTAGCTCTCAGTGGTGCAGACAAGTAACACACACTGCCGGAGTGCGTGGGTCTCAGCATGGGGTGTAAAGACCAAGGCAACCTGAACAGAACGGTCTGGGCTCGCACACAGCAGTCACTCGCTTGCCCCTTGCCCAGGTCCTTGAGAAAATATTCTGCAAAAGAGAGGGAGCTCAGTGTCTGAGGCTTGGCCATCGGCCTGAGAGACGCCCCATCTGATTGGGTGCAGGGTCATGAGTAGACCCGTTAATTATAATAAACATCAGACAGATCACCACCGTAGGTGGCCTGGCAGGCCCAGGCAAAGCAGAAACATTGGTGTTTTCCACAGTGCTATTTTGTGTTCTTGTTGAATCAACACCACTAAGTGCTGTTTTGCCCATTGCACTCTGATTTGCAGGAAGTAGAGTTGCTCCCAAGGCCTGGCCTCCACGTCCTTTGCCTCCCACCAAGCCAGACAGTCGGGTGCCGCCATCCTTTCAGGCTTTGTGTGCAGCGGTGGTAGTTGCCCCTTTGCAAATCACTCTTCCCTATGTAGAGTCAGCTTTCCCAAAATGTTGCCCTGAGCTGACCTGAGCATACTTTCTAGAATCTGGCCACTACATAGGTCTCTTAGAAGAATGACCCTAGAGGGTCATGATTCAGTTTGATCCTTTTAAAACTCAAAGGATAAGCACTCACCTTTTAAGCTGCCTAGAGTTCCTGGGTTAGAATCAACTTCTACTGGTATCCTGTTCTGGAGGGCTGGAGTGTATCCAAAGCCCATTTCCATAAATCAGGAACTGAACCTAGAATAGACTTCTCCTGGTCTCCTGCCCTATCTTCTTCTCAGTGGATTTGCCCCTTTCCTTAATAAGGGAAGTTTTTCACACCCTCCCCCAATGTTTTATTTTTAAATAAAGGTATGTGGTCTCACTATGTTATCCAAGCTGACTTCAAAGCAGTTCTCCTTCCTCAGCCTCCCAAGTAGCTAGGATTGCAGATGGGCATCGTCACACCCACTCTCAGAACCACCCAGATTGACGCACACAAGGACGTAGCCCGCTTCCTTGGCCTTGTGGTCCCTGTGAGGTCTGTGGTTAGGAAGATGCTGCAATTCTTTCTGTTTAACTGAGGGATTGATTTCCCTTTTTAGAAAGCGTAATTATACCACTTCCCATTGTGTTTACAGACAGAAAAGTCAGGGACTGCTAGATAAGATGCAAATAAAAAGTCTTCTCCTTAAGTGTGGAATTACCCTCAGGGTGCTTTTGTAGCTTAGCGCTGAAAGAAATCAAATTAAGTCCTCATTAAAAGCAGGGAGCCATATCCACAGCTGTTCTTCTAAGTTTAAAGTCCTAAATATGGTGTGTCTTTTGCGTCAGAAGAGAAGCACAAGGGAACCTGCCGGGAGCAGTGACATCACATCCGGGAGCATCGGGATTAGATTGTGCTGGCAAGAGTTCAGGCAGGCAGCAGTTATTCAGCTGCTCCTTGTTGGAGTCAAGGAAGTTGTTGAGAGATGAGGTGGAACCAGTGAAGGTTTTTATTTTCTTCAACTCATTTTATTTTCATGGGTCCACAGGCTTTTGGTTTCAACCCTCTGGAAGATGACTATGTCTCCAAGTCTGCAGTGGTGTTTGGGGGCTTCTACCTTTTCTTTTTTACAGAGAAGATCTTGAAGATGCTTCTTAAGCAGAAAAACGAGGTGAGACCCAATTGTTAGTAAGCAAAATTCTAGGGAGGCACCCATGTCAAAAAATGTCAATGTGTTTGCTCTCAATGTTGCATCACTGATGGAGATGAGGGGACACAGGTGTCATGAGGCGGTCATCACATTTCAGATTGTGAAGATTGTTAGCTGAGGTTGGAACCTAGATCTGGCCAATGAACCTTTAACCAGCACCTGAGTGTGTCCCCTTTGCTTTGTTCTGAATGGTCTCCCATGTGTACCCTCAGATCTTCTTACATCCACTAGGCAAGGGCTTGGGAGCAGGCAGTCATTGAGTACGAGACACAGTGGCAGAGACTGGGGATGACCACCACAGTGTGGTTCCAGAGAGATGCCCTCAGGCCTGGGCATGTGCTTGTTTCCTGCATAGCTGCCGCATGGCACACAAGTGGCCATTGCATAGGCTTTCCAGACTCAGCAGGGCCACCTCGCTTCAGTGAGGGTCCCTCAGGGGCTACTTTGGTTCCTAACACCTGGTCCTTGCCCACATTTCTGTGTGACCTGCTCTGGTTTTTTTTTTTTTTGTGCAGCAATGAGGTCTCCCCAAGTCTGGAACTCTCACTGGGCTGGTGATTTTGGTGGGTGTTACGCTGACCCTTCCCTGTCACCCTTCCAGCACCATCACGGACATAACCACTTTGCTTCAGAGACGCTTTCTTCCAAGAAGGACCAAGAAGAGGGAGTAATGGAGAAGCTGCAGAACGGGGACCTGGACCACATGATTCCTCAGGCCTGCAGCGTCGAGCTAGATAGCAGGGCCCCCAGCATGGATGAGAAGGTCATTGTGGGCTCACTGTCTGTGCAGGTCAGTGCTCGCCACTGCCTGGGGAGCCTGGGCCACTGTGCAAGACACATGGTCCACCCCATGCCTTCTTTGTGCTTTCCCATAGGACCTGCAGGCTTCACAGAGCGCCTGCTACTGGTTGAAAGGTGTGCGCTATTCTGACATCGGCACCCTGGCCTGGATGATTACCCTGAGTGATGGCCTGCACAATTTCATTGATGGCCTGGCCATCGGCGCCTCTTTCACTGTGTCTGTTTTCCAAGGCATCAGCACCTCAGTGGCCATCCTCTGCGAGGAGTTCCCACACGAGCTGGGTGAGCCCACAGTCCCAAGGTATCCATGCAGCCCACCCCTGGTCCTGTGGTTAAAGGAGAAGCAGGTGAAGAGGACTTAGCCACTTGCTAAGTATGCAGTAAAGGGGATAACGCAAAGCTTATTCATCTTCCAAGGCTGGGATGGATGAAAGTGAAGAAGCTGGCCAGGACTTAAGAGATACTTAGCTTTATCATAGCAGAATGTAAAAAAGCCAGGACTCTGGGAGCTCAGATCTTAACATTTGCCATTTTTTGGCTTGTAAGTCTGGCCAAATTTCGTACCTTCTCTTCCTCTAGGTTTCATCCCCTGAAAGTATCTTTTATTTCAGTTGCAAGCAAGGAAGCTCCTTTTATTTAGTTCCCTATCAAAAGACAAAAGGATAGGAGGCCACTGCTAGCTGGTCATCTGCTTTCAGAGTCCTGTGGCTTATTCCAGCCTGTAGGCTGGGAAGAAGCAGCCAGCATGGCAGATGGAGACACTGCCTAAAGAGGAAGCTGGAGAAGGGGCCCGGATGTCGTCCTGTCAGTCTTGAATCCGGGGCGTCCTGATTTTTACTGTGGCATAAGCAGTGTGTCTTCTGACTCAACATCCTTCCCCTGTGTCCCTCCAGGCGACTTCGTCATCCTGCTCAATGCTGGAATGAGTATCCAGCAGGCCCTCTTCTTCAACTTCCTCTCTGCCTGCTGCTGCTACGTGGGCCTGGCCTTTGGCATCGTGGCAGGCAGCCACTTCTCCCCCAACTGGATTTTTGCTCTGGCTGGAGGAATGTTCCTGTATATTTCTCTAGCTGATATGGTAAGTCGGCCAGCATTTATGCCAGGCAGGCAACACTGGGCAGGTTATTAAAATCATGGACAGGACAGCTAAGGGGATGTTAGTTTTTGTTTTTGTTCTTGTTTTTTCTCCTTTTCTTTTTTGAGACAAGGTCTTGCTAAGTCCTTGAGTTTCCCAGACTGGGTTTAAACTTGGAATCTTCCTTCTTCAGCCCTCCTCAGTGTTGGGATTATTTGCAGGTGCCCCTGTGTGAGCAGTTAATTTGGTTTATTAACATTTTTATGAAGCATCTTTCATGTTACCTCATATCTTGTCTATTTTAGATGTACCTCCTTAAGGAAGCATTAGTCTTAGGGTTTTGTTTGCAGGTTCCTTTGTGTGCTGTTTTGGGACAGCTTCTTGCTAAATTGGCCAGGCTGGCCTGGAACTGTGACCCTCTCACCTCAGCGTCTTGTGTAGCTGACGCTGCACACACACCACGTGCCTGGCTGGGATATCAGACTTTAAAGGGCAAAAATTTATTTCTGTTTGCACATGTCATTAAAGAAACCAATGATGATACCCATTCTAAGGTCTATACTTAAATACTATAGAATAGGTAAACAGAGATGAATAAAGAGGGAAAGAAAAAAATTACCCATAATTTTTCTGCCCCAGAATAACAATAACAGCCCTTTAATTTGTTTCTTTTTTTCTTATAAAGAATTGTGTGTATATGTGTGTTTAAAGAACTATAATCACACCTAATATGCAATTTTATGTTCTGATTTAATTTTTCCTAATATACCATATATTTTTCCATGTTGCATGCTTTTTGCAAATATCCTCTCAAATGATACTAGTAATTGATCAGCCGTTATAGATATACATGAGTTTCAAAGCTAGAATTGCTAGTTTTAGGTTTTTCCTTTTTCTTTTCTTTTCTTTTCTTTTTCTCTGTTTTTTTTTTAGATCAGATCTCATTATGTAACCAAGCCAGCCATGAACTCATGATCGTGATCCTTCTGCCTCAGCCTTTTTATTGCTGGGATTACAGGCATGCACTACACACTGGCTTTGGTTTTAGGCTTTTAACAACTTTTCAAAAGGGCTTAACTTTCAGTTAACAGCAGGCAGTAACTGAAACTATACTACCTTGTGCCCCTACGATTGATATGAACCACCTAAGGATTTTGAATTTTCAACCTGTCTGGCAGCACCTTTTGTATAACTGAGAAGGTTGACTCCTTTCCTTGTTTATTGGCATGATGTGGTCTTTGGCCTGTCTGAATTATTTTTCCTTATACAGCATATCCTCATATATAGCCAGGCATGGTGGTGCACATCTGTAAGCCCAGCACTCAGGAGGCTGAAGTAGGAAGATCACTATGAATTTGAGGCCAGCCTGGGCTACAGTCAAACTCTGCCTCAGCCACCTGAGCACCAGGGTTACAGATGTGCGCCACCATACCTGGCTTTGGAAATAATACTTCCAATGAGAGCACTGAGCCTCCACTCAGCCTCCTGCAGGAACATCTTGGAACCCCTCCTCTGACAGGGAGCCTCCCCTGTGGTCAGAACATAATGGTCAGCTGCACATGGTGACGCATGCCTGTAGTCCCAGCACTCAGAAGGCTGAGGCAGGAGGATCGTTATGAGTTTGAGACCAGCCTGGGCTACAAAGTGAGTTCAAGGCCAGCCTGAGCTGCACAGCGAGACCCTGTCTCAAAAAGACAAAAAAAAAGAACATGTTCTCAGTATCGCTCGATGCTCTCAGCCTCAGCACCTGCCTCGCTGGCCTCGTAGCACAGGCTTGGAATCCCAACCACCTGCATCTCCCTTCCCTGTCCTTGACACACTTGCTTGTTTCCTGAGGAGGGAACAACAGTATCTTGGTAGTAAAAAGATCTTTTCAAGTGTGTTAGAGTTCAGCCAGCATCTAATCACTGCCAACGCCCGCAATTGCCCAGTACTTTGTTCACCTGGGGCTGCCCCACAGAAAGGCATCGCGCATAGGTTGTGGCTCCCACAAGCGTGGCTTTCCACCTCTGCCACCTGCATGGCCACACCGCGTGCTCACTGAACTGTCTGGCTCACTCTTCTCTCCCTCTCCAGTTCCCTGAGATGAACGAGGTCTGCCAGGAGGACGACAGGAACGGCAGCACTCTGGTGTCCTTTGTCATCCAGAACCTGGGCCTCCTGACCGGCTTTACCATCATGCTGCTCCTCACCATGTACTCGGGGCAGATCCAGATCGGGTAGGGCCCTGCGGGGCCACTCACGTCACAAGGCAGGCACTGGGCTGCCCATCCCTGCCGGGGACCCGCCGTGCACGTGGCACACGGAAAGGGCAGCTCTGTGAACTGCCGTGGACTGTCACCCGCGTTTGGATGTCGGCTGTGTCCCAGAAAGCCAGCCTCCGGTCGCCATTCTCTAGGTAGTGCCTCACCCCTCTCCTTGCCTCTTCCTCACAGTCACACCGGAACCCGAGTGTCACACACAGGACAAGCCTCTCCCTTTGCTCTCTGGTTACTCTGATCTCTCTTGGAAGCAATACCATGAGATTTGGCACTTTGGACCCTGCAGTGTAAAAGCAGAGCAGCTGTCAGAGCCTAGGTAGAAATATCAGCAGGTGAATCCACCCTAGGGGCCCAAGAATGGAAATTGCATCCTGGACCTCAAGCTGCCTCTTTCGATTGGGGTCTCCTGCTCTTCAGAGAAAGGGCAGGGGACAGGGATCCCTCCCACCTGTTTTCAGAATCTGTTCAGTTCCTATTAATTCAAAGAACTGAAACTCAGAACAGGCGAATAGGGTAGGCAAGGCAGGGACCATCCTGAGCGACAGGGGAAGTAGAAGCAGTGATGTGGGAGCAGTCTGGGTGCTCACTTGGTCCCTCTGGGATGCTGGACGCTGTTCTTGTCCAGCCCTGCTGTCTCCTGGCTGTCTGGCGTGGCCAGCATTGTGGGCAGCTGCCTAGGCCTCCTTTTCACATTAATACTGACAGTGGGGAGGGACAGGAGCCCCACAAGAAAATAATTGGTTTTGCTGTGATTCCCACCTCCCCTTCCCAGTTCCCTTCTTCTAAGAGATTTTTTAGCTGCCTCTGTAGAAGCACATTTTGAGCACATTTCAGATGTTTATGTGGCAGGCCTGGTGACACATACCTGTAATCCCAGTACTAGGAAGGCTGAGGCAGAAGGATTGCTACGAATTTGAGACCAACCTGAGCTGCATAGTGAGTTCAAGGCCAGCCTGAACTACATAGCAAGACCCTGTTGCAGAAAACAAAACAACAAAATAAAATGTTCATAGTAGAGGGGAGACTGCATGGATTCACTGCCCCAGTTGAGACTTCTGCCGCAGACTGGCAAGCCAACTTGTAGAGTACGAGTGCAGTTGTTTATGCTTTATGTGGTGACAAGGGAAATCAACAATAGAACGGACGCAGGCCAAGTTGGGGACCTGCAGATGACATAAACACAAGTGTGAGCACCAGGGGCTCTGGACTGTGAGGTCAGAATCTCACAACTTGGCCCTGGCATGCTGCAGATGTCACTATCTGGGTGACACATCCCGGCTCACCCCAGTGTGAATTGCTCTAGTCCTCCAGAAAGTGGACTGTGTGCTTGTCCCTAACACTACAGGCCAACCGCGGGCACTGTGGAGCCGCTGCCTCAGAACTCTGGCTTCAAGGGTAGTTGATCTCCAGATTCACTAGGTGAATGATTTATTATTATCATATTGATAATGTGAGACTCTTTAGCCACTTTGGGGAGCCAGTCTCCCCAGAAGCCTTTCTTCGTGGTGCCCACAGTCGCAGCCGAGGGGCCGTGTTTGTTTGCAGGACAGACAGGAGCACAGGTTCATCACCAGTGCCTGAGCTTCTCTGTTCTTAGGCAGTTGGAAAAACTGTCCACTCTTAGCGATTCCAAGCAGCATCTATTTCATTTTTTCTTCTTGGGAAACAGCCCTCAAACCAGGAGAGCAGCTAAGTGTCCCTCCTGATCTTGCTTCCTGACTTGGGTGGGACTGAGAACAGGCTGAAGGAGGAGGAAATTCAGCCACCAGGATTCTAGACAATGTCAGGACCAACTCCTGGTAGAGTTAGGGTCCAGTTTTACCAAAGAACCAATTCCCTACATGTCAGAATCTAATCATCATCTCTGTTGGTATTGTTTTAAAGTGCTTCTGTGTTCTGTTTTATAATTCTCAAACTGCTTTCAGGAGCTAAGAGAAAATGGCACAATTTTAGACTTTAAAGTGGGTATAGCTCAGTGGTAGCGTGTTTGCCTAGCATATCCAAGGCCCTAGGTTCCATTTTCAGCACTACAAAATCAAAAAAGAGAAAAAGAAAAGTTGACTAGATGGTTTTGTCTTACTTAACTCGCATTAATGTATTGAATGTTTAATTTTAGCATTTCCTATATAGATGCTCTCATTCCTTTAAAAATACCCCTTGTCACTGGGTGTGATGGCACACAGCTGTAATACCAGCACTCTGGGAGGCTGAGGCAAGGAAATCACAAGTTTGAGCCCAGTCTGGGCCATTTAGCAGGATCCTATCTCAAAATGAAAATAAATAAATAAAAAAGCTGGGGATATAGCTTAGTGCTTAGGGTTCAATTCTCAGTACTACCAAAAAAAAAAATTTTTTTTTCTGGAGTAGAATACTGAATTAGAGTTAGTTAGTTTCTAGATTTAAGAGAGGAAGTTAGAGCCAGGCATGGTGGCACACACCTGTAATCCCAGCATTTGGGAGACAGAGGCAGGAGGGTCTCTGTGAGTTAAGGGCCAGCCTGGGCTACAAAGTGAGTTCATGGCCAGGCTGAACTGCATAGTGAAACCCCATCTCGAAAGAAAGAAACCTAGAAACCTAAGCTTAAATAAATTAAGTCACAATCGTATGAAGTAGTCTTCTTTAAAGGCACTGGTATAGGGTCAGCCCCATGGAATTTAGGAGGGAGGGGACTGATGACGTTGCCATCCACAACAGCTTTGCCTCCTGGGTTGACATTTAAGAATTGAATTTGTGCCAGGAGTTTAGCCAGCAGCACAAGCGCCTGCCTGGCAGGCGCAAGGTCATCAGTTTGATCCCTGGTACCAAAAAAAAAAGGTGAGTTTGCTGTGTTAAGCATTTGTACATAGTAGAAGTCTTCGGTATGGGGAGTTTGGGGAGCGCCTTCTGCCTCTCTCCAGAGAGATGAGCTCCTATTAATGTCAGAAAGGAAATGCGTGTCGTACACAGAAGCCAGGGCCAGGGATCTGCTGCCTCTCACCTCCCTGTCTGTCCTTGGCCGCTAAAGGTATTCTGTGTCTAGTATTAACTAGGGGTCATTCCTCAATGGCCCTTCACCCTGGGCTTCAAAAGACTTCTGTGCTAGGTGCACACCCATAATCCCAGCACTTTGGGATGCTGAGGCAGGAGAACTGCAAGTTCAAGCCTAGACTGGGCAACTTAGCAAGATTCTGCCTTAACATAAAAGGGGCTGGGGATACAACTCAGTGAGAGAGCACCCCTGGGTTTAATTCCCAGGACTACCAAAAATAAAATTCTCTGTTTGGGTAGCCTGATTCTACTTTTAAATTCTTTTCCAAAGAGACAGTAGTGTGCTGGAATTCTGCTTTATAAGGAAAGAAAATCTGATTTTTGCAAAAGAGAGAGGTTTGTTTTTATTCATATTTCCCTTTACAGTTCTGCAGTTCCATCACAGTATTATTTTAAATAACTCAGGTGTTGTGAGAAGAATTAGAAATGAAGATAACTTATGTGGACTGTAAATGTTTTATTTGTAAGATTCTATAAATAAAGCTATATTCTGTAATTATGGAGAATCCCCCTGTGTGATCTTTTCTGCAATAACATTATGGGTGTAATGATGCTTATGTTAACACAGGGTGGCGATGTTGTCTTGCTGAGTAACAGAGCTTTCTTTTACTAGGTCTAGCTTAACAGTTGACTGAGATTTTAGAAGGAGCTAGGACATCATCATATACTCACTGGTAAAAGTGTCAGCGTTGGGCCGAGGGTGTGGCTCAGTGGTAGAGTACTTGCCTTGGCCGTAGGAGGCCCTGGCTCCTGTCCTCAACACTGAAGCTCTGGTTTGTGTAAATGCACTGACTTCAGAAAGTCAGCTTAGTGCTCGTGAATCACATGTGTGTTATACGGGGGAAAGCCCTGCTGTGAGCCTCGGAGTGCTACATTTGCTCTCATTCCAACGTGGTAGAGTCAGAGATCTGCTGTGTTTCTGGCAGCAGTAATAAGCAGCCAGGTAAGGGAAACAGTTCACTCGTGACTGCATGTGCTGGAGATTCCCAGATGCCTACTGCCTAATCCTTCCCTTTATAAAATCTAAATGTGTGTTAAGTGGCCTCTTCCCCTCTTTGGTACCGGGGACTGACCCAGTCTTTTAATTTGCATTCATTCCCTCAGTGCTCACCTCTGAGATCACAATGCCGGTCACCCCGTCCTTTGGCTTCCAGCACCTTCTCTGAAAAATCTTTCCTTCCTATTCTTTTCTGCTCTTACAGCTTGGGTTTGGCTCCTCTGCGTCCCTGTTAGAGGACCTGGATAGGAATTGCTGTTTTTATACCAAACTCCTCCTGGACTGGGACTTGATCTGGTTTCTCTCTGTGATCACAGCACCTGCTACGCAAAAGAATGAATGAAGAGGCCTGGTCACAGGCCCACGTTCTGAGACTGGGACTTTTCCTGTCCTGTACAATGGTTTGTGATATTTTTTCCACCTGGTCCACCTTTATTTAAAAATGCAAATTTCAAAAGAGGTGAATTTGTGGCCTCGTGGAACAGAAGTAAAAGGCCATTAAGAAGATGAGGACCTGACCTCAGCCTTCACCTCGTTTACTGTTAACCAGCTGCACCACCGGGGACATTTTTAGTGGGAGACAAAACACTACATTTGAAAGGTGCTGGGCTGGAGATGTAGCTCAGTGGCACAACATCTGCCTGGCAAGCACGAGGCCCTGAGTTCGATTCCTGGTACCAAAAAAGAAAAAAAAAAGTGTTACAAAGCAGTTCTCCTGTGTCATTGTTTCTGTACACTGCCCTTCGGTGACACTCAGATCTGATTTGAGCAAAATCCATTCCAAGATATGGCAGACTATATGTAGATCTATGGCAAAACAAAATACCTATGTATTTAAAAAGATTTGCTACTCCTCAGACTCCAGTAGGAAATATTAGCCTACTGAAGAGTCAAAGTTCAAATCCTCATGGAAGTCTGTCCCTCCTCTCCTGGGATAAACAAGTATATTCCAGTTATGGCATATGACGGGTGACATTTTACAGTAAGGTGGTAGCGGGGAGTAGGGGAAAGATCCAAAGGTTCTCATCAGCCTTCAGCTAAATAGGTTCGGAGCTTCTGGCCAAAGACATTTTTCTCCCCGACATCACAGCTCTTCTTGCCAGGTATTTATTCAAGGGTTGGTGAGTTGGTTTTTAAATCAGGGTTTCACTATGCAGTTTGGGCTGGCCTTAAATTCACTATGGAGCCCAGACTGTCCTCAAATGCATGGCAGTCCTGCCTCAGCCTCCTAAGTGCTGGATTACAGACTTGCACCACCAGGCCCAGCTTATTTGGGATTTATTGTAAATAAAGGAAGGAAAGAAGTTAACAGACTGTCCTTCCTGTGTGACAGCAATCTTTGACCCTGGCAGCAGGTGGGATTCTGAACTGGTAGCAACAATTATAGTTAAGGAGTAATCCAAAAGTATTTGAACCCTGGCAATCATAAACCAATATGCAGGGCTCGTTTCCATTAGGCTCTGGGTGTTTTGTTTGTTTTGTTTTTCTGTGTCTGTAATGTGCTTACAGATTCTTTTCTCTAAGCTCCTGCTTTTTTGTGTGTGTTTTTAAAACTTTGTGGGTACATTTTAGATACACACAATGATCACATTCAGCATGGGGAATTTGTACCTGTACGTGATACACTTTGATTCTTTTTTCCCCATCCCTCTCCCTTTCTTCACCCCCTTTTCCTCTCCTTATTTACGAAGCCTTTGTTTCCATTTTTTTCCTTCTCTTGTTCCTTTTCCCATTTGAACATTTTCTTCCCATTTCCCAATACCTGTTAGACATTTTGGTCCTTGTTTACACGTTTGTTTTCTCACACCATAGAAACAATGCAGGTTCTTACAGATCTTTCAAGAAAAAAGTTTCTAGGCATGGAGGTGAGTGCCTGTAATCTCAGCTGGAAGATCACAGGTTCGAGGCTAGCCAGGTCAACTTAGCAAGACCCCCAGCTCAGAAAAAGGCTGGAAGGGGACTGGAGGCCTAGCTCAAGGTAGTTGCCTGGAGTGTCCAAGGCTATTGGGTTGATCCTAGTACCAAACAAAAGACAAAAACAGGTTTCCACTGGATATGAGGTGCACACTTGAATCCTACCATTGAGGCTGAGGCAGGAAGATGCCCCAAGCTACATGGTTTGAGAGCACCTTAAACTACATAATGACACCCCATCTCAAGATAACCAAACCAAACAAAAAACTGAAGTTTTCACAGATACAGCAGGTAACACAAAGCTATGAGTGGGTTTCTCAGTGGCGACCCCTACTAAGACAGCCTTTGATGAAGTAATTCTGAATGAAATGCTCTTTGGATACCTGTCTTCCTGCGCTGGGCTGACATTTTAAATGCCTCCCCCTCTAAAGAGGACACAACACCAAACCAGTTCATTAGTGAATCCTGAGAGCAAGATGCCAAGCTTGTGGGTTTTAAGAAAAACAGTTCACCGAAGAAAGGGCGTGCTGGTTCTGCTAAAGACATAGGTCTTTAATTAGAGATGAGAGGAAAGAGGGGAAGAAATCTGTTTGATCTTGAGGCTGTTCCCAGAGTGGGAAATTCAAGTGCGCTGTTGCCTGCAACTTCTTGAAGTTAACAAAATCCGCGCTTTTGAAGCTGTTTGCAGGTATCCCATAGACACGGCCCGGGGCAGAGATGCCCCATAACCTAGAGGATGTGACGCCACTCAGTGCAGGGGCTTTGCCCCTTTTCTTGAAAGTGAGTGAACAGGAGAGAATTGGAATTTTGATTTTTCTTTCCCAGAAAAGCTGATTTTCAAAAAAATGAACTTTCCCATACAGATGTTTCAATTATATATTCTAGCTGGAAAGGCAAGTAAACTCTAAACAGAGTCCCAATATCTTTATTTGGCTTTTAAGTATATTCATTCCTATAAATTATTTTTGTAATTGCTCATATGCTTATCTCTAGGCTAACAAATATGGGTAAAGGTCTTGATCTAGGTATTTATTGGATTTATTTTATCTACTGAAAATTTTAATTTGGGGCTGAGTGTGTCGCTTAATGGTAGAGCACCTGCTAAAAACCACACACACACACACACACACACACACACACACACACAGAGATACCACAAATCCCAAAACCTAGCACATGCTTATAAACTGCTTCAAATGAGAAAATCCTTGGAAAAGTGTTTAAATGTGTTGACCACTGAACAAATCAAGTTACACAAAGACCAATGCAAACTTTCTCCTGAGTTCTGGATTCTGCCATGTCTTCAGCAGAAAGAGCTCAGAATTTTGAGGTGAAAACAGTGGATTTGGGGGTGTAGCTCCGGGGTAGAATATTTGACTGCAAAGCAGTGGACTTATGGTCGGGCACAGTGGTGCACATCTGTAATCCAAGTACTTGGGAGGCTGAGGCAGGAGGATGGCTATGGTTCAGGACCAGCCTGGGCTAATTACATAGTGAGACCCTTACTGATTATCTGTGATTTATAATATGTTTCACCTGCCTGCACTGTCACACCTTTATAAAGGTTTCTAAGTTCACACTACCTATCTCTAAGTGTAATAAGAACTAAATGTGTGAAGAAGTGCTTTATCAATTGAAACTTTGAACTAGTAGTAATTAACATTTTGTTGCTGGGCACGGTGGCACATACCTGTAATCCCAGCACTCAGGAGGCTGAGGCAGGAGGATCACTGCCAGTTCAAGGCCAGCCTGGGCTACACAGTGAGCTCGAGGCCAGCCTGTATATAATGAGATCTTGTCTCAAAAAAAAATTGTTTGGATTCCTTTGAGGGTCTGAAAAAATATTTCCCCACACCCCAATGCACATGAAGGAATACTCAAAAACCTTCATTTCATTACTGGTGGGAGCAGGCTGGGGAGAGGAGGGAGCCATCTCTTGAAAATGCTGTATCTCAAGTTAACAATGCCCGATCCAGATAGGAACAAGCCAATATTCATTCACCCAGCAAAATGATGAGTTCCTCTTTGGTGCCAGGCACAGTGTGTCATGGCGAGGGACAAGAAGGGGGGACAAAGGCCCCCTGTTCAGGAGCCAAGGCAAACACAGAGACAAGTGTCACAGGACAGTCTCCACAGGGCAAGGAAGGCCTGGTGGACTGGTGTCCCTGAGCTGCAGGGATCAGAGCCTGAGCAGACATCCTTGGAGTTGAGCCTCAGCTCTGCAAAGATCTAGAGGAATGGCCGAGCCCAAGGACCAGCAGACTCGAGAGCTCTGGTACAGATAGGAGCGCGGTGCGCCGAGGGCAGGGTGTGTGAATCGGCTCAGCATGATAAACCCGTACTGCCCCGCGCGCCGGGGAAGGGCTCGAAGCTCTCTGGAAAGGAAGGGGCATTTGACAATTTTAAGCGGAGGATGATGACACGTCAGCTTTACGCTTTTAGAAAGACCTGCTATACAGAAAATGGACGGTAGGGGGAGCAGGTTGACAAGATACCGTACAATGTGGGAAGGAGAGGAGGGCTCCTTGACTGTTCTTGGCCCAGGCATCGTGGTAAATAAATAGCAGCATCCCTTTCTGGAGGACCCTTACCTGTGGAATTCTAGAGAGCAGGTGTGAGAGAGATATTAAGTCTATTCCAACACAGGCGTGGTGGCACATACTGTAATCCCAGCACTTGGGAGGCTGAGGCAGGAGGATTGCCACGAGTTTGAGGCCAACCTGGACTACACAAGAAAATCCTATTTCAAAAAACAAAAATTTTTATTCTGGACAGTATTATGTTATCTAGTGAGTGCCACCATTTTCTCCTGCTTTGTAATTATGTAAACAACGGTAATAGGGGGTAGTGGTATCCTGAAATTACTCCAATTCTCTCCTGTGAACCAAGGACACACCCCAGGAAGGCGTCTGTACTCTGCCCAAAAAATGGCCTGAATATAAGCTTGTAAATATGTATTTGCCAGGCAGCAGAACTCTCACTGATGTTTTTTGTTTTGTTTTCTATTTGATACAGGGCCTCACTATATGGTTAAAATTGGCCTTCCCAAAAATTAAAAAAAAAAGACTGGCTTTAACTAACTATGTAGCACTGGCTGGCCGAGAACTCACAGTGATCCTCTTGCCTCAGCCTCCTGAGTGCTAGAATTATAGATGTGTGCTGCAATGCATAGGGTTGTTTTTTTGTTTTGTTTTGTTTTGTTTTTGTTTTTTAACTAACAAGCACATAAAGAGATTCTTCACTTGAAATCAGGTATTGCTGTGGGCCATATTTTTGTTTACTCGATTCTGCTATGCTGAATATTGAACTGAGGGCCATACACATGCTTTCTACCAAGATGCTTCTTTAGTCCTAGGGCCATTTTCTAATTACAATATATAAATACATATTCTTATCTAAACTTGATGATTATTTTACATGGGGGGGGACGTGGAGGTACATGCCTGTGCACTCGGGAGGCTGAGGCAGGAGGATCACTGTGAGTTTGAGGCCATCCTGGCTTACGTAGTGAGTTCAAGTCCAGTCAACTGCAGAGCAGGACCCTGTCTCAAAACAAACAAGCAAACAAATAAATAAATGAAAAACAGAGTGTGTGTGTCCATGTAAAGGTAATTTAATTAAAACTAAAACTGGGGGAAAAAACCCCTAAAGCTAGACATGGTCATGTGAACCTAATATCTGAGCACCCAGAAGACTGAGGCAGGAGTACAGTCATGACTGCAAGGCCAATTTAGGCTACATAAGTCCAGCCTGAACTGCATAGGGAGACATGCCTCAAAAACAACAGAAAGGGACCCTAAATACGCTTATAGGAGACATGAATAAAGGATAACATGTGGTGACCATATGGTATGTTACTAAGGAAAACATACATGTAAGCCAGACATGGTGGTGCACATCTCTAATCTCAGCAGATGCTGAGGCAGAAAGATTCCAAATTTGAGCCCAACCCAGACAAGTTATTGAGATCTTGTCTTTTTTTTTTTTGGTACTGGGAATTGAACTCAGGACCTTGTGCTTGCCAGGCAGGCACTTGTGCTGCTGAGCTCTATCTGTGGCCCAAGACTCTGTCTTAAAATTAAAAAAAAGAAAGAAGAAAGAAAGAAAGAATTGAGGATGTAGCTCATTGTAAATGTTCTGATTTTGATCCCCAGCACTGGCCAAAAAAGTTTTGTAGTACTTTTTATTTAAAACTGGAGAGCATGCATGATGAAACACCTTTTGCTCTGTGCCCTGCCTTGCACCCCCACCCTGAGGATAGAATCCAGGGTCTTCACGATGAGCTGCAACCCAGCCTTTATTTTTGGTTTTGAGACAGGGTCTCGCTAAATGGCCAAGTCTGGGTTTAAACTTGTAATCCTCCTGCCTTAGTCTCCCAAAGTGCTGGGATAACAGGCACAGACAGCTATACCCAGTTTAGAAATCCTTATTTTACTCTAGTTTAAAGATAGTCTTCAGTTCCCTTGCCTGAACTTAACCCAGAAGCTTAATATTTAATGGCTTCATATAAATAGAAACCAAAACCAGGTTACTTTTATGCAACAGTGGAAACAAGATTCCCTCAGCTTTTGTTAAATTAAAAGTGTTCATTGTTTCTCAAGGGAGCTAGCTTGCCATTAATCAAGATTTTTGAAGTGCTCGGGAAGTTTCACAGGGAATCACCAACTCTTATAGCCCTGTGCACTGGAAACCAGATCTTAAATAATTAGTAGAAATGCCAGTTAAACATGAATCTTGGTAATGTCAATTATTTATGTCAATTCTGACCGACATAGGAAATTCATTTTGTTCTGTTGGGTACTGAGGATTGAATTCAGGGCCTCTGTGTGGAGCTACCTCCTCAGCCCTATTATATTATACTGTACTGTACTGTACTGTACTGTATTGTATTTTGAGACAGGGTCTCACTAAATATCCCAGGATGGGTTCAAACTTATGATCTCTCCTGCCTCAGCCTCCCAGAGTGCTGGGATTACAGGTATGTACCACCATGCCCACCTCATGCTTTTTTTTTTAAAGATGGTTCATTGAGAATGAAATTTAATAAAATTTAATAAAATTAAAAACTATGATATCAACATTTTGCCAATTTCATAAAACATGCTGAGAAGTGATTCTTTTCTTTCTATTCTTTGGAAGAGATTCTTTAATTGTTAGGATAATTTGCCAGTGAAGCCATCTGAAGTTGTTTGTTTGGTTGCAACATTTTAAATTAATTTATCAGATGTAAGTTTTTTTGAATTTTAAAATTCTTGTGTCAGTTTTTATAAGTCATATATTTTGAAGTGACTTGTCTACTTCATTGAGATTTAAAAATTTATGAGCACAGTTTTTCATGATCTCTTTATTATTTTTAAAAGTAGATTCAATAGTGATGCACTTGTTTAATTTCTTAGATTATTTGTACCTTTTCTTTTTAACTTGTCTTTTTGGCATTGTTGGCTTTTTTCAATTGGAGACTTGTTTTATTTTTAATTAGATTTTATTGGTACATTTTAGATATACATAATGATCATATTCATCATAGAGAATTTGTACCTGTACACGATTGTTTCTCTTTTTTCTCCCATTCTCCTACTCTCCCTTCAACCCCTCCTCCCCTCTCCATTTACAAAACTTTGTTTCCATGTTTTCCTTCTTTTCTCATTTATTTTTACTTTTTCCTTCTTTCCTTTTCCCCCTCTTCCTTTGTTCCCCTCCCCCTTTGAACATTTTTCTCCTATTTCACAATACCTATCATACAGTTTGGTCCTTATTTACACTTTTGAGTTCTTATACCAGAGAAATAATGCCATATTTACACGTGTATCTGATTTATTTCACTTCAGAATGGTCTCAAGGTACACCTGTTTTCCTAGAAGTGTCTCGAGCTTATCCTTCATGGCAGAGTAGTGCTCCACTGTACAAAAAAAAAACTCACGTCTTTATCCACTCAGCAGTTGATGGGCACTTGGGCTGTTTCCAAGGTTTGGCTATTATAAACTGTGTCACTATAAACATGAGTGTGCATATATTGCTGTGGTATGATGCTTTTAATTCTTTTGGGAAAATACCCAGGAGAGGAATGGCTAGGTCAAAGTAACCTTTAGCCCTAGGCTTTTGATGACTCTCCCCACTGATTTCCACAGTGATTGTAACAGCCCACACTTCCACCAATAGCCTTGCTATGGTTGATACCTTGTGTCAACTTGAGAAGTTTACAAGTTTAGCTAAGAGACTCTGCAGGGAGCCAGGACCTTACTTTGTAAATATACTCATCATGTGCAAGAGGAGGGCACAAAGACTTTGTGAGTGCTACACCACTGTGGGGTGTGTGTGTGTGTGTGTGTGTGTGTGTGTGTGTGTGTGTATGGCCTGTGTACAATATAAAGGAGGAGAAGAGGCTTGCGCTTTCCTCCTTTTGCTCTGGCTGCTTTTGCTCTGGCTGCTGCCTTGAAGTGTTGCCCCAGTTCCATGCCAGCCTACCTTGGAGCCAGCTGATTATGGACTGAAATCTCCACACACAGTAAGCTAAATAAACCTTTCCTTCCTTCCTTTTGGGTATTGGGTGTTTTGTCCCTGCAAGGAGAGAAAAGTAACCAAGACAAGCCTTTCTCCCCAGCCCTGTCAACATTTGTTATTGCCAAACCAAATTATTTCTAAAAGTTGTATGTCCTAATTGAATGCAGATGTCATGTGCTCTGAGTGAATGATTTGGGATGACAATGTGCAGTGCATGCATCATTGTTGCCCCCTGATTGATGTGTTTTGAATTTTGTTTTCTTTTCCTCTTTGAAATAAAATGGATTTAAAAAAAATATTGTGTGACCTTTCCTGTGCATCTTGTGCAATTCTTTGTCGAGGAAACTAAGAATTTGGGAAGGAGCCCCGCAGGACCTTCCACTTGGGTGCAGGCTGGTCCTGGGCAGCGATTCCAGGCAGGACACAGCATATGGTTAGGGTAGTAGCCAGGTGGCTAGCCGTGCCCAGCCCAGGACCCCCTCTCCTCTCTGCCTTGCTCTTGAGCCCTGTCCTTACCAGCGGATGGCTCCTGTGCTGGCATTGTGTAGGGCCGGAGGCTGCAGAGGTGGGTTAGGACCAGACTGGGCAGCGGCTCTGGGGCCAGGCTAAGGGCTCTGAACTCGGTCTCAAGATAAGTGGCTACCAGGGGGCAATGCGGAGCAGCATCCACAGTGAGCTTTGCCCTGAAAAGCTGCCCCGGAGTCGGGGTGAAGCCCGAAGGTGCAGAGACGAGGCAGATTCTGCAGAGTGGACTCAGTGCACGTCCAGCCTGATGCTCCACGGGGTGTGGAGACCCGACTGTCCAGGGGAGACCAGGGGCCTGTCCTTCCCTGAGGGTCACGCCCAAGCAACCGGAAAGCCCCTGACATTCTCCAGTGGGGGCTGGAGGAGCCAGGCAGGGCTGTTGGGGGCAGCTCCTGCTTGTCTCAGCCCATGCGGTCAAAGCCTTGGGAGGAAGGGTGCAAAGTAGGCCATGGAGTTTCTGCCTCTCCCCAGGAAGCGAGCAGACTGTCAGGCGCACCCTGGACACTTGGGCTGCAGTCTCCCGCTGCACCGTGTGCACGCATCAATGGAAATCCTGCTAGAATGCGGATTCTCACTCCGAAGCTCTGGGTTGGGCCCCAACTTCTGCTCCCAGGGATTTGCTGTATTATTGTATTATTTTTTGGTACCAGGGATCGAACTCACGACCCACGCTTGCCAGGCAGGCGCTTAATCCACTGAGCTAAATCCCAGGCCCTATTATTGTCTTTTTGATAAAGGGTCTCACTATGCGGTTCAGGCTGGCCTTGGGCTCACTTTGTAGCCCAGGCTGGTCTTGAACTTGCTGAGACCAGCCTGCCTGAGCCTCTGGGGTCTGGATTACAGGAGCGCATCGCCACGCCTGGCTGAGTTGCTACGTTGAGTATTGAGTTGCAATTATTAATACTTTTCCTGGTACTATGCATTAAATACAGGCCCTGAGGTCCATCCCCGGCCCTTAATTTTTTTTTTTTTTTTTTTTTAATTTTGGGACAGGACCTGGCTAAGTCGCTAAATTGCCCAGGCTGGGCTGTAATTTACCATTCTCTTGCCTTAGTCTCCAGAGTGTTGGGACTACAGGCGTGCGCCACCACACCCAGTAGAATTCTTTTTCTATCTGTGTGAGGTTTACAATTTAAGAAGCAAGGACGGCCACTTTTCACCCTTGAGATGAGTCAGATTAAGACTGCAGAGTCCTGCCCATGGTGCTGCACCACAAAATAACAAGAAAATGAGAAACACTGGACTGGGGGCCGGAGAGGTGTCACCACCTTGTCCAGCGGGGCAGGAAGCACCGAGGGTCTGAAGGGAAGCTGAGCTCCTTTCACTCAGGTGAGGCCCAGGCAGGGCCGGGACCGGAGGCCTCCCTCTTTGTTGGATGCAGAAGGGAACTGACAGGCTCCGGCCGAGCGCAGCACTAAGCGTCCCCAACCCCGCACCGGGTTGGCACCGAGAGGGACGCGCAGGTCCTCCTCACTGCGCTAGTCGGCGACGCTAAACCACGGTCCCAAGGTTCGTGCGTGGTGCTGGCCAGGGTGAACGTGGAAGAGCGCGCGGGGACCGACAGCGCCCCCGGGAGAGCAGGGAAGCGCGGGCCGCGGGCAGAGCCGGCTGAGAAGCGGGCAGAGCCGGCTGAGAAGCGGGCAGAGGCAGCAGCGACCGCGAGCCGGGCGCGCGCGTGCGCGGTCTGAGGCTGCCGGGGAGCCTCGAACGGAGCGCGGGGGCGCGCGGAGGTCGCCGGGAAGTTGCGAGCCTGGCTCAGGGCTGAGCGCGGCCCGAGGGGTGGGGCTGCTGAGGAGCCGTGAGCGCGGCGCGGGGGCGCGCACGTGGCTTTGGGCGCGTCGCGAGGGGCGGGGTTGCTGAGAAGTCACGGGCGTGGGGCGGGGGCGCGCCTGGGGCTGTGGACACGGCGCTAGGGGCGGGACCGCTGAGGAGCCTCGGGAGCGGCGCGGGGGCGCGCACGGGGTATGTGGGCGCGGCGCGAGGGCGGGGCCGCTGAGGAGCCGTAGGCGCGGCGCGGGGCGCGCAGGAGGGCGCGGGCCGGGAGCTGCAGCGGTCGCCTAGTTGCCACCCTCAGTTGCCGTCGCCGTCGCTCTCGACGACGAGATCCCGGTCCAGCCGCGGGCGCTCGCTCCGGTCAGTGACGTCCAAGGCCGGTCCTCCTGGCGGTGCGGAGACGAGGCCGGGCTGACAGCCACGGGCAGCTGAGGCGGCGGCAGAGGAAGGCGGCGGCCAGACGGAGGCGCACGTCCGGCGGAGTCCCGGAGCCGGGAGGAGGCCGAGGGGACCATGTCCGGCAGGCGCTTCCCACTCTCCACCACCGACCGCGTCATCAAAGGTGCTGAGCGGGCCCGGCCTGCCTCGGCTGCCCGCGGGAAAGGGCCTGGGGCGAAGGCGGGAGTCAGGGCGAGAGCGGCGGGAGCTGGGACCGCTCAGCGCCCACCCGGGGCGGGACGCGGCGGGGCTGGAAAGGCGGGGCGGCCGGCTCGGGTGCAGCCCTTGGGGTCCCCTTTCCGTGACCCCTGGGCCAGTAGCAGGCTGGAGCCCCGAGGTTGCCTCGCTTCTGGAGTGCCACTCCCAGAAGGCCCGCGTCTTATTTATTTATTTTGAGGAAACGGTTTCTTCTTTCTGGGCTCCTCCTACCTGGGGAGGCCGTCTGTGGTGCATGGACAGGTGTTGACTGGACTCTGCTAAGTCTTTTTAATGTAGACTATTTTTCTTGACACGCCCTTAACCCCATTTTTGGTTCTTACACCAGGGGTCTTCTGATCCTCTTTTGCTGTCATTGCAAGTCACTGCTGTTAAAAAACAAACTTACTGTGGCTACACAAATAAGTCCATGTATTTAGGATGTTTGTGAGATCTCTTGACGTGATGTTGATTTTTTATTTTCTCTTTGGCTATGTCTGGAAAATGTTCTCTGATTCATGTGTCTACCTGAGTGAGATTTTTGTTGTTATTGTTATAAGAACAAAGCGTAAAATGCTTTCTAAGTTTTGTAGGTTTTTATTGTTGTTGTTGATGTTGTTTCTGCCCTTAATGAGACCTGTCAAACAGAACCATTAATTCTTGCACTTCTTTTGTCCAAATGGAAGACTTAAGCCTAACCTTTCTGTGAGTACTAACACACGGCTTGAAAAGCAGTATAAAAAAGGAATATACTTAGATGAGTTTCATTGGTGGCCTCTTGATGAACTGGTTAGCATTATGCTGGGGAAAATTATTAAAATACTGTGCTTTTTCTCCTTTCATTTTGGTATTGGAAGAACAAAGGAAACTAAGACACTTTTTTTTAAAATAGGGAAAGTTTAAAATGTTAAAAAGGCAGAAGAACAGTATGGGTATCATAAATATTAATTATTTACACTACATGATACTTAGTAAATGTATTTTTGAGACTTATTCAACATTTGTGTGGTGTCATTTAAGTAGAGAGCTGATATAATTGACACTTGCCTTTTAATGGTTAAATTATTTGGACATTTTAAGTCTTTACAGCATCTAAACCACCAGGAGCATTTAGTCCTCTTTTAGTACTCAGAATATACTCTACATAATTCTTCTGGATGAATCAAGGTCATCACTGTGTGCAGTAAGTTCTGTACTGTGCCATTAATACAGCCTATGCATCCGCTGTGTAAGGGTGTTGGCAGTTTCCTCTCATGCTAAGATGACTCCTCTCTGCTGTACAAGTTAAGTGTTAATATTATGGACAGCTAAGTTAGGTAGAAATATAATAGGCAGTTAGGGCTTGGAGTCAGTGCAGAAGATGAGATTGTATTACAACTGTGGCTGGAGGTGCACTGGCTGTGGCTGAAGGCCAGTCCTCAAGACAAAGCTGAAATCACTACACACACGTACTTCCCCAGAGATAAATAATAATGATTGATATCAGTCATCTGGGTGGGGAACCAAGATCTTGACCCATCTCTTCCTGCAAAGGTCCTTGTTCTTTCCATGAATGCTTGCTATGTGACTTCTTCCCCATTGGATCAATATTACCTAAGCAACTATACTTGTAATCTCATTGATCATAGTTTTGTCTCATTTTATATCTACCCCATGATTTCCTACCCACCTCATGATTTTGCTCTATAAAGCTTCCTTTGAGAATGGGCTCCTGGGCAACCCACTTTCTAGGTCCCCTTCTGTCTCTCTCAGACAGAAGCCATCTTACCTTAAGTAAATATTTCCTACTCTTAACCTCTGTTCCTTAGAATTCATTTTTTGATTTTGGGGAACACAGACTTGGTGTATGGACATTTAGTGTGTTGGGAGTTACAGTATTTCCCTTATATCATTTGGAGGTCCTTATATCATCTCTGTATCATATTGTCCGTCTTTATCTCTCCAGCACTGTTCTCTCAGAATACAGCCTTACTGCATTCTAATTCCCCCTTCTAAGCAGAAATAGGAGAGAAGCCAATGGACAAGAAGTGCCTCTTCAAGTGAGGATAGATAAGATCAGAAAGAAGTTTAGAGACAGCCCTCAGCCCTTCAAGAATCTCAAAATCCAATCACCGTGGTGCCCTGTAATTTCTACCATAACATGTCACAATATGTAAAGGGAATTTTGTGCTTTTGAGACAGGGTCTTGCTTTGTAATTCAGGCTGGCTTTGAACTATGTTGGCCTCAAACTTACAGTGAGCCTCCTGCCTCAGCCTCCAGAGTGCTGGGGTCACAGGGGTGTGCCACCATACTCAGTTGTAAAGGAAATTTTTAATTGACACTTTCAGGTTCTTAGATACAGAAGTGAATTAAAACTCCTGCTGGTTATTGCTAGGCATCCTCAGAACCAAGTGAGTACCACCCTCAGAGGCTTCCTTCATAATGCAAATTTGTTTCGTACAATTTCAAATTAATGCATTTTTAAGAGTGTTCTTAAATAAAACATTCCCAATTTCAGGCTCTTATAATGTGCGACTTTATTTACATGTAAAAAATCTTTAGCATAAGAACTTGACCATAGCAATATTGGCTTCTTGGTGACAATGTCATTTCCCTTCCCTCTTGTCCCTAGTTTCTAACAGTTAAGTAGTTAAAGTTTCTCTTAAGAAAATAAAACCAATGTAAAAAAACAAAAACAAAACCCTACTGTATAAGTAGTTAAGGAATATTGTATTGGGTATTAAAATTCTCATTTGATTCTGTCTCGTCTGGCTAGAGATGTCTACATTTATTCGCAGCTCTAAAGCTTCTTCAGAGGTGATACCACACCCCAGTTATTTTTGGTTCTGTTATTTCCTGTTAACTTTAAAGTCTGCTTAATTGTTTTGCCTGAGCAAATGTTGGAGAAGAGTGGGTGGGTGGGAGTGATTTGTATTTTAAGTGCCCTCTAAACACAGCTTTCTGAAACTGAAGGACTAAACTGGTAGTCAGAAAACCTTGCTTTACTTCTGTTTCAGGTCCTTGTTTGTAACTTTGCCTTTTTTTTTTAACCTTGTGTTTTCACCTAAACTTGCTTTTCATTTAATCTCATTGTAATAATACTTTGCCTGTCAGCTCTGGGCCATGCACATGACCTGGAAAGCTAAAGATAAGGTAGTACAGTATTAGGAAACATGGTAGTAGTTTGACAGTCGTCTCTTTTCTACATAAATAGTGGTTAGTAGAGAAATCATTAGAATTGGGAAATATGCAAATTAGAAAGTATATGAAATTATAAGTTAGGAAGGCCTTCCTAATAAGGAAAATATCTGTTCGGCAATATAAAGGCTATCAGAGTGGAGTTCATCAGTAACAGTGCTGGCTACTTCTATAGTTGAAAGTGTTTATGTTTAAAAAGTCTTATTCATTAAATGTTTATTGGGTGCCATCTGCCATGTACCTTAATGTGTTCATTTGGTGGTGCACAATTTCAGCACTTTGG
>PVJX010004234.1:62983-97339 GCA_004027295.1 Dolichotis patagonum
AAAAAAAAAAAAAAAAAAAAAAAAAAAAAAAAAAAAATGGAGAAGAGGGATAAACAATGACTATATTCCTGTCTTCTAGAAAAAAAAACCTGTTTTTCTCTTTTAAATAAAAAAAATAAAAAAAAAACAAAATAAAAAAAACTTTTAAATAAAAAAAAACAAAATAAGAAAAAAACCCTGTTTTTAATACTTTTCTGCATTTCCATCTGCTGGCATATTTTGAATTAAAAGAAAAATGGGTCATACCTTAGAAGCTTTTGTTTTGAAACTATTTCATATTTTTTAGTATAAATTTTGTAACTTTACCTGAAAATTTCCATGATGGTTTCAACCATGATGGTTTCATGGAGGTTTGAAAATATTTACACTAATATTTTAGTTGTATATGTATACACACACTTTTTTTTGTTTTCACACACATACATATGAGTATATTTGTTTCTGTTTGTGTCTTTTTGAGACAGGGTTTCATTATGCAGTACAGGCTGGCCTTGAGTTTATTATATAGCCCAGGCGGGTTTTGAATTTGCAGAGCGATCCTCCTGCCTCAGCCTCCCGAGTGCTGGGATTACAGGCGTGTGCCACACACCTAGCCAAAAAAAAAAAAAAAATTGTAAATACAAATTTTCAGTGTGAATAAGTCTTGTAGTGTATGTGGTTGTACTTTTCAAGCACTATTTGTTTAATTTATGCTTCATTTATAATTGTAAGTAATATGCTGTAAAACTTTTTTGAAACTTTGGATTTTTTTTTTCAGTACTGGGGATTAAATCCAGTAACTTTGCACCTATCTATGCCCCTATTCCATATATGTGTGTGTGTATGTTTGTTTGAGACAAGGTCTTGCTGAATCACCAGTTGCCACGGCTGATCCTCCTGCCTCTGTTTTGGGTAACTGGGATTAAGGTGTGTGCCAGTGCACCTGACTTAAAAAAATTTTTTTGGCTTAAAATTTTGATGTTAAAATTTTACATTTTGAAACTGAACTCTGAACATTTCTAGCCAAACTAAGTGATATGTTAGTTTTGTGTATGTGTGTTACCTTGGGATTGAAACCAGGGTCTCTACGCTTAGCTGTGTGCTCAGCCCTTCTAAAGTTTTTTTTGTTTTTGCATTCAGTTGTCCAAACAGTACCAGCACAAATCTTCTTCCTCTTCAGTGAACTCAAAGATATCAGTAGTATAATTAGCTTAACTATTTTTACACACACACACACACACACACAGTTTCCTTCAGCTTCTTGCACTAGTG
Organism: Dolichotis patagonum; assembly: GCA_004027295.1. NCBI lineage: Eukaryota > Metazoa > Chordata > Mammalia > Rodentia > Caviidae > Dolichotis > Dolichotis patagonum. The sequence goes on from PVJX010004234.1 coordinate 64,235, forward strand.
AGACAATACGATGTTTACACATGTATGTCTTATTTATTTCACTTATACATATGGTCTCAAGTTGCATCCATTTACCTGTAAAAGTCTCAAATTTGTCCTTTATGGCTGAGTAGTACCACATCTTTTTTATACATCCCTCAGTCAGTGAGCATTTAGGTTGTTTCTAAGATCTAGCTATTACAAATTGTGTTGCTGCTATTAACATGGGTTCACATATATCACTATTGTACAGTGTTTTTTAATTCTTTTGGGAAGATACCCAGAAGGGGAATAGCTGGGTAGAATGGAACCTCTAGTCCTAGTTTTTTGAGGAATCTCCACACTGATTTCCACAGTGGTTGCACCAGTGTACACTCCCACCAACAATGGAGAAAGGTTCCTTTTTCCCCACAACCCCTCCAGCATTTGTTATTGGTTGATTTCTTGCTAATAACCATTCTTTCTGGGGTGAAGTGAAATCCCACTATTGTTTTAATTTGCATCTCTTGGATGATCAGTTATGGTGAATGTTTTTTCACTGTTTGTATTTGTTCATATAAAAAATGTGTATTTATCACTGATGCCCATTTTTGGATTACATGAGATTTAAAAAAAAAAAACAAACCAAAGCTGGGCTGGGGATATAGCTCAGTAGCACAGTGCCTGTCTGGCAAACGCAAGGTCGTGAATTCAGTCACCAGTACCAAAGACAGAAAACAAAAACAGAAAAAACTCCAACGCTAATAGGCTTATAAACTTTTTTTTTAAGACAAGGTCTCACCATGTAGTTCAAGCTGGCTTTGTACTTACTGTGTAGTCTTGGCTGACCTCAAACTCTCAGCAGTCCTCCTGTCCTAGCCTCCCATGTGTTAGGATAATAGGCAAGTGACACTGTGCCTGGCTCTAGGCTTATAAACTTGATGCAAAATTATAGAAAATGTGAACATCACACAAACAGATGATGTGGAAAGTGAGATGAGAATGTATTTATTTTATTAAAGAGACTGTAGTGAAAAAAGTGGGTGAGGGATAAACATTACAAGCACTAATAAATAGAGAATTTTTGTGTTTCCATCCCTGTTGTCACACCACTTACCCACCTAGTCAGTCACTGGCTCAGATGACAAGCCTAGGAGTGAGGTCAGCCTCTTCTCCCTTCACTGCACATCCATTTTTGCCACAGTTACACACTGTGGGCCTCAAGTTTCTACGTAACTTTCTCATTGTGCTCTTGGCTTGCGCTTGTGCTAGTGCAGTATCTCTGTCTTGCTAGCATTGTTCATTCTCCATGCTGCCCTCAGGACCTGCAGATAGTGTAAAGCTTCTTTTTTGTGCTTGAAATCTCATGAGCACTTCCTCCTTATGGGGACAGACTGTAACTTAATTGATGCTAAATCAATCAATCTCTTTCTCTCTCTCTCTCTCTCTCTCTGTCTCTGTCTCTGTCTCTCTGTCTCTGTCTCTGTCTCTCTCTGTCTTTGTATTTGTACTAGGAATCAAACTTAAGGCCTTGCACTTGCCAGGCAGGTGCATGTGCTACTGAGCAACATCCCAGGACCAAACCACTCTAACTTTGTACTCCACTTCCTCCTCTGTATTTCACACCCCCATCTCCAACCTCCTTTTACTATGGTTTGTTGTCCTGAGAATGGTTTTCATCTGTAAATGGGCTCTTTGCATAACTTCTATGGAGAATCTTGTCCCATAGCTTGCCACATCTCTGTCTTTCCAGATTTCATAAAGAGGACTTATGAGAAGCTTCTTCTCCCATGCTAGGCAGCTATAAAGAGTAGCGATTTTAGAACATGGGCTTTGAAGTCAGGAAAACCTGTATATAAAATCTTTCAGTAACTACATGACCATGGACAGAAGTGTTAACTTTGTCACCTCAGCTTACGTATCTAGCAGTGTGAACTTACGTACATGTGTGAAATGAAGACTTCAGAGTAATGTCTTAGTTTTGTCCTTAGCTTTTAAAAGGGTTTAAACCTAAAGAGGGGAAAAAAAAATGAAAAAAGTTTTGTAGTATAGATAGAATTTTGGAAATTGTATGTTTATAAACACATATTTGATAAGGGACAATAAAACCTAGCTTACCAGGTAATTGTAAGGATTAAATAAGTTCTACAAAGTACAAGGTAGGTACATAGTAAGTTCCTTCATACATGTTAGCTGCTGTTACTGTGACCACCACCATCATTGTTACACATTGATTGGACCCTGTGAGCTTCTGTAAACAATCTCATTGCTTTACAAGCCTCTTCTTCATTGCCTTACGAACATTTAAAAGTGTTTTCAGGCTGGGAATGTAGCTCAGTAGTTGAATGCTTGCCTAACAGAAATGAATAAATGAATGAATGAATGTAGTTTTTAGATCCTTTATCATACTGAGCTGTTCTATTCAAGGGCAAGAACTGTGCATTCTTAATGCTGAATATGGTGTCTAGCACATTGCTAGGTGCTTAGTAGCTAAGTAAATGCAGTTATAAGAAGGAAAGAGCATAGGCTCTGCTAATTACTGGCTGTGTGACCATTGTTATTTATTTTCCTTGCCACAAGTTTAAAATGGGAGATAGAACTTACCTCAGAATTTAAAGATTACATTTCACATTGTGTGTGAAATGCTTAGCACAGTACCCATAGTGAGTGCTTAATAAATGTTAGGTATTCTTTATTCAGTAAGTGTATCTTGGGCTGGGACTATAGCTCAGTGTTAGAGCACTTGGCTAGCATACTTGAGACCCTGGATTGATAGCCTATACTACACATGCACACATGCACACACACATACACACACATGCCTCTACTTAATCTTCAATCTTAGTATAATTTGACAGCAGTTCTGTTTTACTGGCATGTGTGAAATGAAGACTTCAGAGTAATGTCTTAGTTTTGTCCTTAGCTTTTAAAAGGGTTTAAACCTAAAGAGGGGAAAAAAAAATGAAAAAAGTTTTGTAGTATAGATAGAATTTTGGAAATTGTATGTTTATAAACACATATTTGATAAGTTCTTACTGCATGCAACACATTTCTGCTTATATGTAGAAGCCCAAATACTACTTGAAATGTGGTCACATGGTATATAGCCTATAATAAATAACCTCTCAAAATGTAGCATAAAATCAGAACTATGGAGTTGTCTGTGACTAATACCACTGGAAAAAGAGTAGATGACCAACTTGGGGACTGTAGCTGCTGTGAAATGTTTGCTCTCACATTCTATAAATTGATTATCCTTGAGGTTAAAACTTTGTGATCAGAGGCCTAGAGATGAGACTGACTTTGTGTTTTTTCTGGGTGTGCGCCTGCATATTTTTATCCTTGTGACCTAAGTCTGTTGAAATTCAAAAGTAACATAGTTGTGTTTTTGGGGGGGGGGTTTTGGTACTAGGGACTGAACTCACGACCTCATGCTTGCCAGGCATGCTGAGCTAAATCCCCAACACTGAAATAAGCGTTAATAAATAACTGAAATAAGTTATGTGGAGTTATATGCATGGAGGCAAGCTGGTTATTTTTGTCTATTGTGTAGTGTTTTAGGAAAAACATTGTTATGTTCAGGGTGGACAGCTTGCCATGCCATGCCATGCCACACTGGTCTGCTCAACACGCAGCTCCCTGTGACCCTAGTCCCAGTGCCAGTAAAGAACTAAAAAAGATAAAGTTACTATAACAAAATCCAGTTTATTTGGGGAAAAGATGGAAAATAAAGAGGATAGACAGCCACATGGGATAGTAGGGAGCTTTGAGCTGAAAGCCCATGAACTCTTTTTTTTTTGGTACCGGGGATCGAACTCACGACCTCGCACTTGCCAGGCAGCAGGCAGGTGCTTAAGCCACTGAGCTAAATCCCCGGCCCAGCCCATGAACTCTTATCCCTGGCTCCTTTTATTGGGAACTAGTATCTTTCCCATACCTCATGTGGGCACTTGTTGCTGTCCAATCTCTTCCTGTGACTGTGTTTGATCCTAACCTAGGCTTTCTGGCCATTTGGATTCTTCCTGTTTCTTCGTAATGAATAAGTGAAGGGTGAGGGCTTATTAGGCAAGGCAGTTTACTTAAAGGGGGGTATGTGTGGGGTATACTGATGTTAAAGTGAGAACATGCGTGCATGTGTAAATGTGGAGTTGTGTGTGTTGCATATTAAATAAGACTCCTTAGGTGGCTGTCTCCTATCACTCCTGTATTTTGTTAGGCTGGTCAAAGAAGCTGGCTTTCCTGATAAATGTGTTGCCTGGTACCTTTCTGTAGTTTAGCTAGCTCTTCCCTCCTTTGTCTTCCTAATTACCCTAACTGCAGAGTCTACCTGTGAAGGCACAAAACTACTTTTAGTGGTACAGGCAAAAACTGCTTTTAGTAAGTTTCCTTATCGATCTTAATAAAGCTCATTGAGACCTTTATCCTAGCTTTCCCTACCTGCCAGGTCCCCTGCCCATACGACATGGTGTCACTATAGGAATTACTATTCTTGTGGTGAAAGTTCCACAAAAATAAAAGTAGAACTACCGTATGATCTAGTAATCTCACTGTGGGGTGTGTGTCCGAGGAATTGAAGTCAGTATGTTGAAGGGACATCTGGACTCCCATGTCATTGCAGTGTTTTTCACAATAGCCAAGTTATGAAATCAACAAGGTGTCCAACAGTGGATGAATGCATATAAAAAATTACACAGAGGTTATGATTTGGGCTTCAAAAGGGTGGGAGATTCTGCTATGATGAATGTGGAGGACAAAATATAAAGTGAAATAAGCCAGGTACGTAGAGAATACTGCCTGCCAGCACTTTGATGCAGAGTCAAAAGTAGACTGATGGTTGGTTACCAGGGGCTGGAGGTATGAGGGGAGGGAATTGGGAGTTGTTGATGAAAGGGTACAGAGTTTCTGACAGGAATAGGTTTTGAGACCCAGTACATAGCAGGGTGAGTGTAATCAATAAAAATGTATATTTCAAAACCAGTAAATTTCAAATATCTCACCATAAAAAATGATAAGCAATGGAGGTGGTGACTGTTAATTAGCTTAAGATAGCCATTCCATAATATATCCATGTATCAAAACATCATATTATATCCCATAAGTTTATACAATTATGATTTGTCAATTAAAAATGTTTAAAAAGCAAACCCCCTCTAACAAAAAACTGAAATCTAAACAAGGCACACTAATCTAGTTCTCCTTGTAGTTGAAAACCTGACTTCATTTCTAACACTCCAAATTGCCTAGTTATAAAAAAGCCATTGGAGAAATGATGTGTGTTTGTGCATTCCAGAAGAAAGTATTAATGTTTCTGTTGACTATCACTGATGGTGGTTATTACTTAGTAGAGGACCAGTACTTAGCTGTATGTACTTTGAAATTGAATTTGATGATCATCAAAAAGCACAGAAGGAATGACTGAAATGAAATGACTTGTTCCAATATGCTATGAAAGAATCTGAAGGCACATATGACTTTCATCACTAATGTTTAATTAATATGACCTCTGCAGCGGTATTAACTGGAAAGACAGGTGAGTAGATTAGGAAATGAGTTGGCAAAAGTAGGACAGGCTTGCTGGCTTAAAATAGAAATGAAAGCAGAGTTATTTGTAGCGATCAGAGATAGCTATTTAGGTAAATCCCTGTGACCCATGAGGGTAAGACCATACAATAACCTAAAAATAGTAGTTTATAGGCCAGTGACTTTTCAGGTTATCTTTCACACTTCAAGGATAAGGTGGTCATTAATTAAGGACCTCATTAATATGGGTCTGTATCAGACTTTACTTACATTTACTTCAAAATATAGTTTATATAGTGAATGTATACAGTAGCAGCATACTGAGTTAAATTTGATGCTAAAAAAGCTGCAGAATTTCTTCAAATTACTGGACTTTAGAAACTTGGTTTTTAAAATTTATTTAATTATAAATTCAGGAATGTTACAAAGGAAGTCCTAAAAACCCTACTCCCAAGTTCTTCTTTGCCACAACGCCTGCCTCATACAGCTACACAGTACTATATCAAAACCAAGAAAAAACTCTTTTTCTGCAATGCTGGGGTTTGAACCTAGGGCCTTTGTACTGATCTGCAAGCCCTGTCTTTCTTTCTTTCTTTCTTTCTTTCTTTCTTTCTTTCTTTCTTTCTTTCTTTCTTTCAATTTTGAGACAGGGTCTTGCTAAATTGCTAATTGTCCAGGCTGTGCTTGAACTTGTGATTTTCCTGTCTTAGCTTTCCAGAGGGCTAGGGTTATAGGCATATGCTACCACACCTGGCTCCAAATCAAGAAATTGACCCTGGCATGATCCAAAGTTTTGTTTTAAGTTTTGTTTCTGTTTTTGGTGGGTACCGGGAATTGAACTCAGGGCCTTGCGCATGGGCGGGGGGAGAGAAGATGCTCCAGTGTCATATTTGCCCCTTTATAGCCACACAGTAGTCCCCTTCCTTTTTTTTTTTTTTTTTTTTTTTTTTTTTTTGTGGTACCGGGGATCGAACTCACGACCTTGCGCTTGCCAGGCAGGCGCTTAGCCACTGAGCTAAATCCCCAGCCCAGTAGTCCCCTTCCTAACCAGAAACTTAATTTTACCAGCCTTCGAGGATGAACAGGCTTTGAATGATTTTTCTCAGTCATGGTTATCAACAGGAGTCACCCATGGAATTTATTAAAAACCAGGAAAAATAAAAGAGTGTCTTGGCCTAATTCCAGAGAAATCTTGAAGATTCCTTGAATATAAAAATGTACTTTGCAAAAGGATGCAGAGTATGGTACCATTTACATACTAGTGCCATTTATATAAAAATACAAAATATATATTTATAATAAAACCATACACACATGGAAAGGATACATGACTACTTTAAAGTACTAGTCTATAACAATTAATTGTTTTACATTTGTAGTTATACTGTATCTTGTTTTATGTGAAGTTGTTAGCTAGAACATAAGGTTCTTCAAGGTAGCCTCCATATATTAAACTTATATATTACCCACACAGTGGCACATGCAGTGGGTACTATAAATATTTACTGAACTACAATATAGTGTTTCCCGCATAATTTTCCCTAGCATTTTTGAAATTGAATCAAAGAACTCTTTTGGCTCTTTGTTTTCTGAAGATTCCAGAACTTCACTTTTAACAGTGTTACTCAGGGTTCTAGGAAGACTAACTGTAGGAAAGTCTGTTTAGGTACTGAATGTGTTTTCAGTTAGTATTGAGAAATCTTTCAGGCTTTAAGAGGATAACACTGAACTGGGAATGGTGGCACATGCTTGTAATCCCAGCACTCAGAAGTGAGGCAGGAGGATCACCATGAATTCAAGGCCAGTTTGGGATACATAGTGAGTTCAAGGCCAACCTGAGCTACATAGTAAGCTCTCCTCTCAAAGGAAAAAAAAAAATCGCACCAGATGACTGGACTAGAGTTGTACCACTCTATATACACAGGTGCTAGAGGGGAAGCTAAAAGCTTTGAGTTTCATACAGAGGGCAGAAGCAGCTGGTGATTCTGTGCAAACCTTTCCTAGCTCTTATTGTTAGCAAAAGACGACAGGGGGTTAATTTTTCTTTCTTTCTGTCTTTTTTTTTTTTTTTTTTTTTTGGTACGGGGGCTCAAACTCATGACCTAGCACTTATCAGGCAGGCACTTGTGTCACTAAGCTAAATCCCCAGCCCCAAGTTTGCTGCTTTTAAATCAAATTAAGGAAGTCAACAATCTTAGTCTTTAGTGTGTGACCCAAGAATAAAGTGTTTCATTGTTAAGAGGAAGGATATAATTGTAACTTTGTGGCATATGTTTCACATTGAAGTTAACACCAGAAAGGTAAATTTAGTGATTTATTTTATTTAGCTCCATTCTATTTTAAAATAGATCTGTACGTTTCTTATTATTCCTTAGTGCAGTCTAGGTGTGAATGTTTTATAAATTATTGCCAACAAATATTCAAAATCCTGAATGATTTTGTGTGTCTGTACAAGAATTAGAATGGATTCAGGATTACCACTAACAACCACTTCACTGTTCCCTTGGGGTGTGTGTGTGTGTTTAGGAGGGAGTTTTATAGGTGATCTATCTAAAAATGTTTAAAATCTTTTTGCTTCCTGCACAGTATATCTTTCATGTAAATGTTACTTATGTGTTATACCTATGTAGTTGTTGTTTGGACCTAAATTTTAATTATCTTTCAGAGTGATTATTTTCATTGTAGCCCATGTGATATTACTATGATTTATGTATTTTTTTAAAATGAGAGATTATTTGATGATAGTCTCTGAATATTCCTGTCTCTTAACAGCCCTTCTCCACACCCCATATATTGAAATCCTAAACTCTATGGTTAGGTATTAGAAGGTGAAGTCTTGAGGATGTGGAATATTCTGGAAGAAAATACAAACTTGTAAAAGAAAATACTATAGAGCAAAAATACTTATAACATTGAGGTAGACAAAGTTTCTCTAGGTCACAAAAAGCATGCACTGCAAGCACTGGTATTAGACTTCATCAAATTAAAACCTTTTTCTGCTACACATGGTTTCATTAAGAAATGAAAAGGTGCCAGGGATAGTGGTGCATGCCTGCAATCCCAGCACTTAGGAGACTGAAGTAGGAGAATCGCTGAGTTCGAGGCCAGGCTGCATAGTGAATTCCAAGCCAGTGTGAACTACATAGTGAGACACTGTCTTAAAAAGAATGAAAAACCAAGCCACAGACATCCTACATATGTCTTACTGATCTGATATTCATCAAATGTAAGGAATTTATAATGCACTAATCAGTAGATTATGAGCAGAATTAAAAAATAGTCAAAAAGTTTTAGACAAGTCAAAAGTAAAGATACACAAAGGCTAGTACCATATAAGAAATGTTCAACATCATTAGCAATTGGAGAAATGCAAATTTTAAAATTTTTTAAAAATTTTATTGATACATTATCGATATATACATAATAATCATCATAGGACATTTGTATCTGTGTGTGATATATCTTGCTATTTTTTTCCCAATCCCCCCTTCAACCCCTCTTCCTCGCTTTATTTACAAAAGCTTTGTTTCCATGTTTTCCTTCTATTCTTTTTCCTGTCCCTTCTTTTGTCACGCTCCCCCCCTTACCCTTCTCACTTGGGAAATGCAAATTTAAACCGCAAGGAAGTACCATTACATACCAATTAGAATGACTAAAATTTAAAGACAATTACTAAGTTTTGGTAAGCATGTATACATGATTAAAACTCTCTATATACTGCTAGTGGAAACACAAAATTGTGTAATGACTTTATAAAATTATTTGGCAATTTCATAATACTGTATGTTATTTACCTCTCATACTACCCTGTTTTTGTTTGTTTGTTTTGAAATGGGGGTCTAGCTATGTTGCTCAGGGTGGTCTTGAACTCATAGTTTATTACGTCCACTAGCTGGGATTACAGGTATTCACTATCACACCCTACCTCACCCTGGCATTCTACTTCTAGGTATTTACCCAAGAGAAGTGAAGATGTAAGATTTGTATACAAATATTTATAGTTAATTACATAGCCCAAACCAGAAATACCCAGCAGGCTAATGGATAATCATAATATGACATAGTCTCACAGTAGAATACTACTCAGCAATAAAAAGATAGTGTCAGATGTGTCAGTGTGTAACTGTAATTCCAACTACTTCTTGGGAGATTAGGCAGAAAGATCACGAGTTTGAGGCCAGACGGAATGGATGAATCACAAAATCATTATGCTTAGAGAAAAGAGCCAGGCCCCCAAAAATTATATACTAGGCAGTTCCATTGTTACTAAACTTTTAGAAAATGCAAATTAATCCGTAGTGACAGAAAACCATCAATGCTGGGGGCAGAAGGAAAGGGATCTGTTGGGAATGATGTTTTGTATCTTGATTGTGGTTGTGGTTGACACGTGTATGTGTGTCAAAATTTATCGAATTGAAAATGTTAGTCCTTAATAAACCTCAAAGCCTGCTTTAAAAAAGTAGTTTTGGAGGCTGTACTGTAAAGTTAGTACAGGATTTCATGAAGATGATTTACCTTGGCTAAAAAGAAGTTGCAGGCTGACAGGCTACTGCAAAATTGAATTGAAAGCCTGAAAGAAAAAAATAAATGGAGATGCTGAGCTAGAAATCAGTAGATTGCTTTTAGAAGGATAAAATTTGCTTTAAAATATTGGTTGGGGTGATATGCTTCCTTTTAAGAGATATGCTTTAGGAAAAAAATATTTGTAGTATAGATGACAAGAGATTACTACCATCTTTGATATGCAGCTGTGTTTGTAATTATTAACTGCAACTCATTCATAAGCATGAAAACTGAGGGAGGGATTTATAGATAATTTATAGATTGATTGACCCAAATAGTCAATAAACACATGAGCTTTATCATGAACAGATGTTTGTTGCCACTTTATTCTTAGTACCAAAAAAAGAACCATCACATCGTTTGATAGCAGCAATTAGATAAATTATACTATCTCTATGATGCAGACTCTGAAAATTATAGGAGGATATTTGCTGGCATGAGAAAATTTTATTTTTTATTTTTATTTTTATTTTTATTTATTTATTTATTTATTTTTGGTACTGGGGATTGAACTCACGACCTTGCACTTGCCAGGCAGGTGCTTAAGCCACTGAGCTAAATCCCCAGCCTGATGAGAAAATTTTAGTAGTTTACTACTAAATTAAGAATAAGCCAGGTGTGGTGGCATTATACCTGTAACCCCAGCAGCTGTGGATGCTGAGGCAGGAGAATCACCATGAGTTTGTGGCCAGCCACAAACGAGTTAAAGGACAGCCTGAACTACCTTGTGAGACCCTGTCTCAAAAAAAAAAAAAAAAGCTTTTGCCACATCTCCCTCAAGAATGAAAACCATTCTCAGCAGTCAGACTGTCGACATTTCAGAAAATGTCGACATCCACACACAGTTACTGTGAAAGGGCCCAGGGGTACCCTGTGGAAGGACTTCAACCACATCAATGTAGGGCTCAGTCTTCTTGGAAAGAAAAAGAAGAGGCTCCCGTTTGACAAATGGTGGGGAAACAGAAAGGAACTACCTACTGTTCACACAATCTGTAGTCATGTGCAGAACATGAACAAGGGTGTTAGGCTGCGCTTCTGTTACAAGATGAGGTCTGTGTGTGCCCACTTCCCCATCAACCTCATTATGCAGGAGAATGGGTTTCGTCAAAATCCAAAATTCTGTGAAAAATATATTTGCTGGGCTCATATGAGGGCAGTTGTTGCTTGTTCAGTATCTCAGGCCCAGAAGGATGAACTAATCCTTGAAGGTAATGACATTGAACTTGCTTCAAATTCAGGTACTTTGATTCAGCAAGCCACAACAGTCAAAAACAAGGATATCAGAAAATTTTTGGATGGTATCTATGTTTCTGGAAAGGGAACCATTTAGCAGCTCAATGAATAAGATCCCAGAGTTATCCAGCCACAGAAACAAGCTTCTGGATTGTAAGACCAATCTGTGATATTTTAATGAGACAATAAAAGATCTTTACTGAAAAAAAATCTAAGAGTGCCTAACTCTAACATTAACCCTTATCCTAACCTATACCCTAACCCTTAGTTCCATAGGAAATTTAGAGGGTGTGTATGGAATGTGCTGTTGTCATGTGGGCAGAATGCCTTAGGTGAGATAAGTGAAGTAAAGATTTTGTAGTGTGTGTGTCATGCTATTGGTATTTACATTGTAGTTCATAAAGAAATTTATTTCTGTTGCTCTTTTTTAGACTTTGTACCTCAGAAACCGGTCAATGTTGAAAATTTTGTTGCTTTTGTATAAGCACTCAATAAATATTAAAAATGCAGTTTATTTTTGTAATTTTTTTCTTTCACGTATTCATTGTTTAATAAAACTCATAAAATTAATAATTCATCAATAGAAATATTCTAAGAATAAATATGGATATGCCAGACCCATGTTTATGCTCCTTGACAACAAAATTAGTCTTATGCCTCAAGTACAAGTATTAAGGTTTCTAAATTTCTTGTAGAATTCAGCAAAGAATCCATCAGGGATTTTTTGGGGGGGCTTTTCTTTGTTGGTAGGTTTTTAGTTACATCTTCAATTTTATTAAATGATACTGGTTTATTTAGAATTTTTATATCTTCTTGATTCAGTTTTGATAATTCATATATATCTAGGAATCTCTCCATGTATTTGTTTTCCATTTACTAGAAATACAGGGTCTTGAACTAGATGTTGATAATGGTCTGGATTTTTGCAGGATATGCTGTGATTTCACCCTTTTTATTCCTAATTGCATGGATTTGAGTCTCTTTTTTTTTCTTTTTTTTTGTAAAGTTGGCTAAGGATTTATCAACTTCATTTACTCTTTCAAAGAACCAACTCGTTTATTGATTTTTTTGTGTTGTTAGTCTCTACTACATAGCTAGTATGCTGTGCTATTTTTGTAAATTCTATTTGAAAAATTCAAAAGGTTTGTTTAAAAACCCTCACTCATAGTAATGTATAAGCTATGTTTATTGAATATATTTCTCCATCTGAGGTTTATTTTTGATAAGTTAAGACATAAAGCCAATAATCACCCCTAATTTCTGGATGCTCTTCTGGCCTTGTGTAAACAGGGAATTTTTCTGCTTGCTGATGTCCAGCAGAATTCTATTCAATGAGTTCTGGTCAGATTGATATTGATAGTAGTATTACTAGTACAATCACTAGTGCAGTTCATTTACAATAGAATTATTTACATTTCTAAAGTAATTTTATTTTTTTGGAAATAATACAGTAAGTAATGTGTTATAAAATTTGAAAAAGTGTTTAGCAAAAAGTGTTCTATCCCTAACTCTCAGCCACCAGTTCTGTGCTTTGGAAATGTTGAAGACTGCCAAGAACAAGTTTGTGGTCAAAACTGAGTTTTGACTGCAGAACTGCAGAAAAGATTGACATGCTCCTGAAGAACTATGAGAACTATAGGGCACCTCAGAAGGAAGGAGTTAGGAGAAGGACAGAAGAGGTATAGAAGCTGTGGTTCGTTGTGGAGTGAGGTTAGCATGGAAGTCAGTAGCCTGGCCAGGGCTGGCTAGAAGCTGTAGCTTGGGGGACTTGCTGGAACAGTGGCTCTGCTTCACTCCCAGGAAAGTTGTTATTATCTTAGTTTGTCTGTGGTCTTGGAATGTACATGTTTGGGTGGGCTGATATGAAAAAAAAAAAAGAGCTTGTACTTAGATGCTCTGTGATGTTCATTGTGGTTTCCATTTATCTGTTTTGCAGATCTTAGTATTGTGAGCATTTCTGAGCAGTTTGTGGTTTCTGTTTAAGTCTCAATCTCTGCTTGTGATCATTCTTCAGCTAAACTGGTGGGTTTGCCATGTAGAGGAAGAGCAGTCAAGATTCATACTGTGACGTGGTAGGTTGTGAATGTTTACCAGTCTTTTGATGGTAGACATTTTGACATCTACAGCACTGAGCCTCTTGGCTCTTTATTTCTTTGATGATCACTTGTTGCATCACCTGGCCTGACAGTGGCTGTACAGCAGCATTTATGACTGGAGGGCGTACATTTGGAATGCACAGAGGACAGAAACTCAGACAAGGATTGTTAGTGAAGTTTGAAATAGGGCTCCCCATATAGCCCATCTATTTGGATCTTTCTTTCACAACCAAGTAAGTTTTTAAAAAATCTGAATGTAGATTGTTCAGTGTTATAAATTTCTGAATAAGTGGTCTGATACTTGATGCTTGTTAGTGGTACACAACCAGGGCCAGGAGTTTTAGAAGATCTGCCTGTCACCCATCATCAAATCTTTTAATGTCTGAAAGTATAAGCCACAGCGTTTCCTGTGTGTCATCTTGGTAATTCTTGGTTGTTTACAAGTGTAACTTAAATTGAAAATTGAATTTTTAAATATTACTGGTTAAAGTCAGTCTGGGGTGCAGCTCTGTTGGGTTGAGAAAAGTCTTTCTTTAAGTATAAAATTGATTTATATAGGAAAAGCGATCCACAGAGGGATTGCCTTTTTTTCCTGCTGGCATCTGTTACTTTGCCTTCTAATAAACTTTACAAAAACCCAAAAAATTGGAATGTAAGTAAAGAAGATAGAAAATATAATGTCATCTGTATTCCAAACACCACTGCTTATACTTACATTATTTTCTTTCAGGTTTTATTACTTACTAAGAATATCATTATGATCATGTGATATACATATAATTATATATGCTGACTCCTTGAAATATATCTTTCCTGATTATGAAAGCAGTATAGGGTCATTGGCAAAAAGTTGAAAGGAAAATAGAAAGAATAAACCAATGTAGAATCTTGTTACCTAGCATTATACTTGGATGTATTTCCTTACTGTATTTTCTAATGCAGTTTAACTCATGGTTCAGATCATACTGTATGGGTTTATTTATAAGTGAACACTGCAACAGTTGTAGATATTAAATATGGAGCATTTGAATTCTTATTATCTGGTAAGTTTTCATATTCTAACCCTTGAAATTGACTTCATTGATTATACGTAGATGAATTATTTGACTCATGAATATATTTTTAAAAATTTTATGTGAGCAAGGTGTAGTAATACCTACAATCCCAGCACTTGGGAAGCTAAGACAGGAGAATCACTGTGAGTTTGAGACCAGTCTGGGCCATATAGTGCGCTCAAGGTCAGGCTGAACTACATAGCAGGACCTTGTTTCCAAAAAAATTTTTTTTTCATATGAATGTATACATATATAAATGCTTATAATTAATATTTAATAAAAAATTTTAAAGCCCTATTGTCTCTCCAAATTGACTTACTCCCCAGAAAGCTGAATTTTCACATATCTTATATACTATAATGGGTGAAGGATGGCAGTATTTACACGCCTCTTCCCTTTTGCCCCTTAAGAAAAGACCCATGGCTCTGGCATCCTAGTGGGGGATGGTAGCTCAGGAGAAGAAATAAATGACAGAATAAAACAGCACAATAATAATCATAATGCTAGAATATCTCAGCTAAAGATAGACACTGGTATTGAACCTTAGTGCAGTATTTTCTTGCTAGAACATTGACTGAAGTATCCCACTATGTGAATTTTTTTTGAACCAAGATCAAACTCACGACCTTGCGCTTGCCAGGCAAACATTTGTGCTGCTTAGCTAAATCCCTGACCCCAAAGGTGTTTTTTTTTCTTTTTTCTTTTTTTTTTTGGTACTGGAAATCGAACTCATGACCTTGCACTTGTCAGGTAGACACTTACACCACTGAGCAAAATCCCTGGTCTTGAATTTTTTAAAATACAGAAAATCATTATTTTAGTTACAAAAATATTTTGTTATTGCTTAATATATTTCTGCATTTAAAAATGAATACGACAGTTTATTATTAATTTTGTGGTGCTGGGGATCAAAATGAGGGCTTTGAGCATATGAGGCAAGTACTATACTGCCAAGCTACATTCCCCAGCCCTCGTCCTGCTTTTAGGAAGAGAAAGGAGGAAAAGACCAATGGCACCATGGTAAATTCCCTAGCGATCTATGCTGTCTTCACCTAGGCTTGAGATAGATCACTGGTTTAGCTGACTGTTATTATTGATGAGAGCCCCACCCTGCTGGAGAACGGGTGTCCAGGAAGCTGAGGCAGCCGCTGCAGTCACTTCTGCAGTGTTCTGTTGCTAGAATTAAAGTGGGTCACTAAGCCCAGCTCCAATTCTAGGGGAAGAGAATGACATTCCAGTCACATTGCCAAAGAGTATGTGTGATGAGAAATATTGTGGCTATTTTTGGAAAATAAAATCTTGCTGTAGATAGTGTAAATAGCAAAATATTTAACAATAACTAAGATTTCCCAAAATTGAAGATTGGTTAAATAAATTATATCTATCTGAGAAAATGTTGTATAGTATTTTTAAAATATCTATGTATGCTTCATGCACTAAGATATTATGTGCCTTGATCAAAACTTTTTTTGTTAGGACATGGGACAGTGCTTAACATGTAGTAGTAAATCAGTAAGACTACAGTTTTCTTATTCTGGAATTGATTCCAGAAATCCCTGCAGTCAACAAAATCTGCAGTTGCTCAATTCCTTATATAAAATGGTATACATTTTGCACATAACCTATGCATATCCTCTGTGTACTTTAAATCATCTCTTAGACTACTTACAATACTTACTATAATGTAAATGCTGTGTAGATAATACTGTAGCATTTCAGGAATAATGACAAAGGAAAGTCTCCATCTTGGTATCAGTACTAACACAGTTTTGTTTTTTTTCCTGAATATTTTTGATCAGTGTTGTTTAAGTTGATGGATATGGAGCCCATGTATATGGAGAACCAAGCATTCTTGAATGAATTGCTTGATGGTATTTTTGTCAGTCACTTGTAGTATTTTCATGTTTGCAGTACTGGGGATTGAACCCAGTGCCTTGTGCATGTTAGGCAAGTGTTCTACATCTGAGCTAAATCCTCAAGCCCTATCTGTAAGAATTTTTGTTTCATTCTGTTATATGTATTTTAGTTAGATATTGTTTCAGTTCATTTGGGATGCTATAGTAGAACATCTTCAACTATCGGATGGATATAAATAACAAGAATTCACTTTTTATACTTGCAGAAGCTGGGAAGTCTGCAATGAGGGTGTCAGCAGATGTGGAGTGTTTGATGAGGGGTCTGTTCCTCCTGCATAGTACCTTTCATGTATCGTCACAGGGTTGAAGGGGTAGACAAACTCCCTCAGGCCTCTTTTATAAGAGCGCGCTAATCCCATTTGTAAGACAGAGTCCTTATGACCTGGTATCTCCAGGAAGTCTTACCCTTTAATACCACTGCACTGGGGATTAGCTTTCAACGTGAAGCTGGTGGGGGCTGAGGACACACACACTCAGATCAGAGCAGGTGTTAAGAGATTGTGTTAGGACTTGCTGGTCATTTTAACAAGAACCTTGGCATTTAATTTCTTCAATTTCATTTCAAACAAAAAAATGTGTATTTTTCATCAGTAGTTGATTTTTTTGTACATTTGTGTCCCTTCTGTGTATATGTGTATTTATTTATTTGGTACCGGGGATTGAACTCACAACCCTGCGCTTACCAGGCAGGCACTTATGCCACTGTGCTGCATCCCGGGCGCTTCTATGTATTTAAACGAATCATGAGTTGTGTTTTATAGCTAACAAACCAGAAAATATTTGTAAGATTTCTAATATAGTACCCAAAATTATTTGTAAAACATAGGGACTATGTCTCCTTAATATTTTGCCTATTCTTTTTATTTTTAATTTAAAAAATTTTAAAAATTTTTGCTTATATTTATATACTAATTTGGTAACGCTTGAAAAATGGAAACCCATTTAAAATGGGTTTTTACTTTAAGGTCTTATTGGAGGTATTGGTAACTTGGCCTTTCTCTCTCTCTCTAGTTTTGTTTTGTTTTTGAGGCAGGCTCTCACTATGTAGTCCAGGGTGGGTTTGATCTCACTTTGTAGCCCAGGCTAACCTCAGTAGTGATCCTTCGGCCTCATTCTCCCTAATGCCAGGATGACAGGCATGTGCCACCATGTCTAGCGCTTTTTTCTTCTTTAGAGAAAATAGGATATTCTGTTTTTAAGAAACAGTTCCAGCGATATTCCTATTTCCTTATGCTTTCACAAAATTTTACTACTTCTCATCAGTAGACAGAGTCTGTCTCCTCCACCTTTAAACTTGGACAAGCTTGATTGTTCCCACCAATTGACTCTAGGGGAATGATGTGGTAGGATTTCCAAGGCTGCAATATAAGAAAATACAGCTTCTGCTGGGTGTGACAATGAGCCCCTGTTGACCCAGCTACCTGGGAGGCTGACAGGACAGATCACTTAGCTCAGGAGTTCAATACCAGACTGGGAACCTCATCTCCAGCAGAACAGAACAGAAGGAGACCACTTCCTCCTGGCTGTTTTTCTTGTGATGCTTGTCCAGAAAACTCAGTTACCATGTTGGGAGAAAGCTTACTCATGTGAAGAAGCCGCATGTGTATCTTCTCCGCAAAAACCTAATTTCAGCCTCAGCCAACAGCCAGCATTAACCACCAGATGAGTGAACAAGTGAACAAGCAACCAGACAATCCTAACCTGAGCTGCAGGTACCCAGCTGAGGGCCCAGATGTTGCCAAGCAAAGACAAGGTAGCCCCACTGTGTCTCATCTGCATTCATGATCATCATTGTTACGGGGAGGCATAGGAAGGAGGTAACCAGTGATTATTGTTTTAAGCCACTAAATTTTGGGGTAATTTGTTACACTGCAATAGATAACTAGCACATATAATTTCTAGAGAATTATCAGAGGAAAACAACCAAAGATTTGGACAGATAAGATCTTCATGGCAGCATAATTTATAATAGTAAATAAAATTTTTTGAAATAGTTGAATAGTCCAACAGTAAGAAATTGTTGAATTGTTATGATTCATACATATATTACTTCTCTAAAAGTATATATTTTCAAAAAGAAAGTTTGAGAAATTGCTATGCAGCCAGTTCTGATTGTCAAAACCCATAAAATTATATTCTTATGTAAATAAAGATAGTTACTAGTAAAGAATATAGATCTGATAAAGGACACCTACCCAGGATATGTAAGAATATTTTACCACTCAATGAAAAATATTAGATAATAATATTGTTTATTCTATTTTTTAATTTCAAAATTTTCTAAGACAATTTTTTTGAGATAGAGTTCTCTCTATATAGTCCAGGTCAGCCTTGACCTTCCTATGTTGCAAGGCTGACCTTGAACTTGTGATCCTCCTGTCTCAGCCTCCCAGCACTAGAATTATAGATTACCACACTTGGCTTACATTTGTTAAATAATAAAAAATTTGAACAAGGATGTTAAAAAAATAGGTATCCAAATGGCTAGGAGAAGAGCTCAGTGGCGGGGTACTTGCCTAAATGCATGAAGCCCTGGATTGAATCCCTCGTACTAAAAAAATTTCAGTAACTATGGCAGGTTACTACCATACTAGACTGTGCATCTCCAGAGTTAAAGAAAGAAGAGTTTAAAAAAAAAAAAAATATATATATATATATATATATATATATATATGTTGAGAATGATATGAAATTAGGGTGAAAGTTGTATTTATTGTGATTAAATTAGAGCAGTGCTGCTCAATCTGTATGTTAAGGCTTCATATTAGGATCTTCTGGGAAGATTTCTGAAAATACCACTTTCTGGAGTAAAACTTTTTTAAATTTTAAAGAGAATAAAACAAAATAGAACAAAATAGAGCAGAGTAAAACAATGCAAATGGGACTTCAGAAAAAGACAGTAGGAAATCAACCGTGGCTACCATAATGTCTCTTGTTTTCTTCAAAATAGTTGTTCCTACCTTCACACACAATAAATACTACACATCAAAATAGTATAAAAGCAATCAAAAAGAATGAGAGCCTTAAGGGCTTTCAAGACCAGGCACTAGGAAATCAGTAATGGCTATGATAATGTCTCTTGTTTTCTTTAAAATAGCTGTCCATATCTTCATACCTATTTGAATCAAATAATTAAAAACAGACTAAAACCAATTAAAACCAAGAATAAAAGCATTGATTTTTGAATCAAAATGATAGGAAGCCATCAATGGCTACCATGGTGTCTTGTTTTCTTTAGTGTAGTTGTTCATACTGTCACACATACTAAAATCAATTCTTAAAACTTTAGGTGAAGCTCTAGGCTTATATAAGCATATACATGTACATCTTTCCTTTCTGTATTAGAAGAAAAGACAAAACCCAATAAATAACTATAAGAGCCCAAAACAATATTAATGTAGGCTTTTTAAACAAGGTGTTAGGAATGTAACAATTTTTGTTGTTTTGCATAGTTACCTTCATAAGTCTTATTTGAATTACCAGATATAGTAATGCAAAATTGAACTAATCCTATGGATGTTACCCGTTTTGTTCCAAGAACTAATAGAATTAGTAGTGCAATCATCTTAGTAATCTTAAGTGTATATATACGAATTTATATATTACTTCGTTTCTCTTCCTTCTTGTCTGTTTCCCTGAATTATTTTTTCCTCTTTCAGCAGTTTCTTACCCTTTCACAATATTTATTGAAGGTTTTGCATCTTATTTACCCTTTCAGTTTCTTACACTTGGGAGACAGTGCGGTTGAAAATACTAATTTCTGGGTCACCAATCTAAAACCAATTAGATCAGAATCTCTAAAAATTACATGAGAGCATTGTACTTTCAGAAGCTTCCTAGGTAATTCTAATGTGCCATTAGGGTTAGGAATCAGTGAATTAGAAGTGTTTCTTACACCTAATGTACATATGAGGATCTTGTTAAAATGCTGATTTTAATTTCAGGAGGTCTGAGCTAGGGCCATATATTGTGCATTTTCTATAAGCTTCCTGATGCTGATGATTCTCAAACTATACTTTAGGTAGCAAAGAATTTTAGGATAAAATGTTGAGCAGGAGTCTCCTTTGCATAAAGTGAACATTTGGTAGCAGAATTCAACAATTTTTGGCTGGGCTTGGTGGTATGTACCTGTAATCCCAGCACTCCAGAGACTGAGGCAAGAGGATGGTCCTATGTTCGAGACCAGCCTGGGCTACAAAGTGAGCTCAAGGTCAGCCTGAACTGCATAATGAGACATTGTCTCAAAAAGACCAAAATAAAGTAAAATAAAATAAAATAAATAAAATAAAATAAAATAATAAAATGAAATGAAATAAATAAAACACAATAAAATACAATAAAATTAAAATAAAATAATAAAATAAAATAAAATAAAAAAATAAAATTGGAGATTATAACCAGGTGTGGTGGCTGGCCTACAATCCTAGCACTCCAGGAGACTAAGGCAGGAGAATCACAAGTTCAAGCTTAGCCTGGGCCACTTGGCAACCTGGTGATACCTGTATCAAAATATAAAATACAAGGGCTAGGATTGGAGCTCAGGGTGAAGGATCTGGGGTTCTGGATTCAGTCTCCAGCACTGCAATAAATACATACCTAATAAAATTGGAGATTGTTTTTCTCTGGGTTGGAGGATACTGCTTTTATTTGCCTTAACCTAAGACTTAGTATTCTTGGGACTTACCATTATGCATTTTTTCCTCTTAGTGTTCTTCCTCCTGTAATTGCTCTTAGTTTCCTGGCTCCACTGGTCTCATTTCCCTTACTGGATCGTAACCTCCTTGATTCATCTCAACCTTGCTTTTGTTTTTATTTAACTACCTGACTTGCTTACTTGCATTGTTTTAAATAAATTGCAACTGAGGAACCTGAGGGCGAGGGAAAAATTCTCTGAATTATTTCTTCCAGAGTCTTTTAGGTTATCATCTCTACTTATATTACTTCTATGATATACTAAGAAAATGAGTTTCTTGCTTTGCAAACTGTCCTCTAATTATAACTGAGTAATACTAGAGGGAAAAAGAAGCAGATGATGATGATGCTTTTGATTATTTTGTAGTAGTAGGAATTGAACCCAGCGCCTTGTGCATGGTGGGCAAGCAGTATACCTCCCTAACCCTTTTTATTTTATTTGGATTGATTGATCAAGACAGAGTTTTGCTGTGCAGTGAAGGCTGGCCTTGGACTCATGACTCTTCTTGTACTTCAGCTTCCCAAGTGCTGGCGGTACAAGCACATACCACTATGCTGGGTTCCCAGCCCTTTTAAAATTTTATTTTAAAACAGAGTTGCTAAATAGTCCAGGCTGGTCTTGAGTTTTTAGGCCTTCTGTCTCAGCATTTCAAGTAGCTGGGATTACCGCTGCATCCTATTTATGGTTATTTTTCTTTTCTTTTTTTTTCTTTCGGTACTTAGGATTGGGATCGAACTCATGACCTTGTACTTACCAGGCAAGCATTTAGGCCATTGAGCTAACTCCCTGGCCCTATTTTTATTTTCTTTAATAACAGTTTCTTCTCCTTCCTCCTTGCCTCCTTCCTTTTTTTCCTGCCATTTCCCCCCTGCCCCTTTCTTTTTCAGTGCTGGAGATCAAACATGCTAGGCAAGCACCCTCCCACTAAATTAAACTCCTAATCCTACAGTTTTTTAACACCTTTTTTTAGCACCTTGTTTTTTAAACATCTTTCCAAGGAAAGATAAAGACACATCACTCTTCAATACTTTATTATACTTAATTAATTTAAGGTTGTTCCCTGAATCCAAGTCTTTCATGTTTATATGTAAAACATTAAATGTTATACATGCACATATTTGTAAAACAACTTTAACTGTGAACTTTTCAAATATTGGAATTGATCACTTATGATATATAGTATGTTAGAAATTTTCCTCAATAGTTCTAGAGCTATGGATATGAAATTATGGTGATATATTGGGTTTAATTTGTCGCATAAAAGAAGTATGTTCATGATTGTTACATTTAAGTATGTTAAATTGTTTTTTCTCTTCCTAGCTGTCCCTTTTCCTCCAACCCACCGACTTACTTTGAAGGAAGTATTTGAGAATGGGAAACCTAAAATTGATGTTTTGAAAAACCATTTGGTCAAGGAAGGTCGACTGGAAGAGGCCGTAGCTTTAAAGATAATCAATGATGGGGCTGCCATCCTGCGACAAGAGAAGACTATGATAGAAGTGGATGCGCCAGTCACAGGTATGTAAAATATCCACAAGGTGGCCCTTAGATGTGAGCTGATCTTGAGAAATTATTACAAATAATCAACTAAAATGCGATACCATCAGTTTTCTACAACTTTTGAGACAGTCTTAGGGTTAGCTTAGGATATTTTTTGTTCCTTGAAAAAAAATTTTTTTAAATGTCTAGTATTTCCAATAGGACTTATTTAGTATCCACAGGTCAACTATAATTCTATGCAATCCAAACAGAAACTAACATGATTTAAATTAAAAGTTAAGCTATGATTCTTACTGATGTAAGGTCTTTTCTTCTAAGACATAATTTTTCCTCTGACATGATGTCATTTTTTGCCTAGTGTGTGGTGACATTCATGGACAGTTCTTTGACTTGATGAAGCTGTTTGAAGTCGGAGGATCACCTACTTGCACACGCTACCTCTTTCTGGGTGACTATGTGGACAGAGGCTATTTCAGTATAGAGGTAAAAATTAACCTAGATATGTCGGGCCTGTCTTTGCCTTAGGGAAAAAAATTTTTCCATTCTCTGGAAGAAATTAAAATGTGAACACTGGTAGAATTTATAAACTTTGTTACTTTCAATAGTTAAAGCAATAAAGAAATGTTTTACCTAATATAAAAAAAATTATTTTGTTTTAAACCCGTAAAAAAACTGGCATATAGAAGACTGTTAAACCAGTTTAAAAAATAAGTTAAATGTTTATTAACCTTTCTTCTTTCAAGACTCTATTCAGGCTGTCTATAAAGACATAAATTGCTTTTCACCCTAAACCTGACTTAGGTTAGCTGACCTTAATTATAAAACCATAAGCTGTTGAACTACAATTAACTTTTAGATTAACTGCCAGTGGTAAATAAGCAGGCACTTGTCTTATTGTAGGAATAATTTTGGTACTGTTGTACAGTGTAAGCTCTCAAATATTTGCTGAAGAGAAAAAATGAACTGCAGTTAATGAAAACACAATTTATCTTTATGTATTTTGAGAACTGAATGAGGGGAGCGTGGTTAACATTAAAAACAAATAAAAGCTTTTATCTATAAAAAGATCAAACTTTTAGAACTTAATCCAAGGACTTGAGTATTGTGGGACCACAGCAATTCATATTTAATGTTTACTGATTCAAAAGTTGAAAAACTTTTGAGACAGTGAAGGTAATCAAATTTGTAATGTGCCCCAGTTACACAAGATGAGAAACTGTGTCTGCTTGCTGTTTTTTACTGCCTTTAGTCTGCCTGCCTCTCATAATGTAAGAGTCTCACTGTGTTCCCGGTAGCAAAGGTTTCTTCTTCATGTAGCATCACTACTAAATACAAGCATGCACCTCATCCAGTGCTTGAAGGAGCATCTGCTGTTCTGAAGCCACAGAAAAAATATGAAACAACGTTAATAGATTTTTTTTTTCCTTCATTGGCTAAGCACACTGAACTCATGAATCAGAAAAGCTCGGTTTTATCTGGCAGTGCTTAAAATTCACTTCATGTAAAATGTGAGGATAGAAGTTAATGGTATAGCTGGGCATGGTGGTAGACATCTATAATCGCAGCATTTGGGAGGCGAAGCAGGAGGATCACTGCAAATTTGAGACCAGCCTGGGCTACAAAGTAAGCTTAAGACCAGCCTGAACCTCATAGGGAGAGCCTGTCTCAAAAGACAGGAAAAAAAAAGTTAATGGTATAGACTAAGAAAATACGTCCATCTTCCTTACTGTACATTTTCCTGCTGCTCAGTAAATGCCTGCAGCCTCATATAGGTACTGAGCATGGGTAGAGTTCGTCCTTGCAGACTACATCATTGAAAGCGTTCAGCAGTCTTCCTGTCATGTTTCAATAGACAGGAAGTCAAGTATAGAAGTTTAAATGATACATTGGAAAAACAATTTTTATTTATTTTTGGATATAGGGTCTTGCTATGTAGTTCAGGCTAACTTTGAACTTAGATATATCACCCAGGCTGGCCTTGAACTCATGACCATCCCCCTGCCTCAGCCTCTCAAGTCCTGGGATTACAGGCGTGCACCACCATGCTTGACTGAAAATTTGTTTCTTGTGTGTTTTCTAGCATGAGGAAGTATCAGAGGCTAAAAAGAGAATACAGAAACTTACTGAATTTTTAATTATTTAGTGAACCAACTTTTTTGGGGGGGTTACTGGGAATCGAACTCAGGACCTTGCACTTGCCAGGCATGCATTATGCTGCTGAGCTGCATCCCTGGCCTAATGAACCAACTTTTAAAACATAATGCTGACAAATTATCTTCTGATTATTTATTTCCATAATTTAAAAATACAGTAGTTAATTTTGTATATGTGTATACTGGGGAATCAAGCGTATGTCTTCCCCATGCTAAACACACATTTTACTATGGATCTATCTCTCCTGCCTTTAGCTTTGTTTTATTTTGGTTTTCCTGAGATAAGGTCTTTCTGTATTGTTCAGGATGGTCTCAAACTCTTGGATGCAAGCCTTTCAAGTAGCTGAGACTTGGGCCGGGGATTTAGCTCAGTGGCTTAAGCGCCTGCCTGGCAAGCGCAAGGTCGTAAGTTTGATCCCTGGTACCAAAAAAAAAAAAAAAAAAAAAGTAGCTGAGACTGCAGTTAAGTGCTACCATACCTGGCTTCAGCTCATAGAGTTTAAATTCAATAATACACTCAGTAAAGCACTTATTAAAATCTACAATGAGCTAGGCATGGTGGCACATGCCTGTAGTCCCAGCACTCAGAAGGCTGAGGCAGGAGGATCCCAATGAGTTCAGGGTCAGCCTGGGTTACACAGTGAGTTTAAAGCCAGCTGGAACTATGTAGGGAGACCCTGTCTAAAGGAAAAAAAAAATCCACAATGAATTTTATATACATATGCCATATTCAGCATACTCTTGATTTATGCATTGTTTTCCTTATCAAAAAAATTTCTTGATGAGTTCTAACTTTATGGCAGGCTATAAGAACAAAATGAAGAATAAGACTTAGCTGGGCATAGCAACACAAATGTGTAATCCCAGAACTCTGGGAGGCTCAGGCAGGAACATTGCAGGTTTCAATTCAGCCTGGGCAATTTGGCGAGTTGTCTCAAAATAAAAAAAGTTTGGAGATGTAGCTCAGTGCTGGCTTTAGTCTCCAGCACCACACACACACACACACACACACACACACACACACTCCAGAAAAAGAGGGAGAGAGGGAGATTTGTGTTCTCTGGAGTTGGCAAGCTAATGGAAAAGGTAGAAAGGTACACTTACAAATAGATCTTCCAATATAATATGAAAAATCATCAATCTAGTAGTATTGACTTTTGGCGCTCTCTCCTGAGTAGACACTCAGTATTTTTAAATGAATGAATAAGTCATGGTTTGTATTTGGTTTTATTCTGTTAGTTGATGGTTTGCTAACTTGAAGAGGTTTTCTAGAATAATTTAAGAGATAAGTAAATTGGAATTTTAAAGTAACAATACTATTTTATACAGATTTTAAAACCAAATTGTGTGATGTATCTAGTTTTAGAAATCCTTTAGTTTTATAAGCCACTAAGGATCTAAATGCTTCTGTGTACCACAACTTAGTCCAACATGATACAAGTGTATACATAAAAGATAATTTTTACCAGTGTTTCAGTGACCATGAATGTGGACTAGATGAAAGTAAGATCATGGAATCCCTAATAAAATTGTTATAACTAGTTCAGTTTTTTGTAGAAAAATAGGGAGATATAGAATTTAAGAAAGCAAAAACTTTCTATAACTCAGAGATAATCACTGTTAACATTTTATTTATTTAGTTTTGTGGTGCTGGGGATTGAACCAGAGCTTTGCGCATGCTCTGTCACTGAGCTACACTCCCAGCCCTGACACTTTTTTTTTGCAATCTTTTTTTTCTTTTATATTGCATATATTTTGTTTTTAAATAAAATTGCAATCATTTTGTGGTTTTCTTTTTTTGGGGAAGTGGTCTCTGAGACAAGGTCTCACTATGTAGTTTAAGCTGACCTTGAATTATATAAGCTAGCCTGAAACTTACTGTGATCCTCCTGTTTCAGCTTCAAGTGCTGAGATAACAGGCCTGTCCACCACACTGAGCAGTGTGTATTTTTTTCTACTAAATGCTATATTAAATTCATTTTTCTCTACCATTAAATTTTCTCTGATAGTGTAGTTAATGGTATAAATGCCATAATTTATCTTACTATTCCTTTATTTTTACGTTACTAGGTTTATAGCAAGTATTGCTTATTGCTAGCCTTTTCCCTCCTTGTTTTTTGCTAACAAATTCCCTGTTTTATTCCAGATAAATAGGATTAGGTTACAGGGAGAACCCTTGACTTGAAGGAAGAGTGGCCTTTTAGCTCAGCCCTGGAAATGAATTCTGATTGGTCTGAACTAGTTAAAGGCAAATCCTGTTCTTGTCACATTTAATGGCTCTAGGGGAAAACATGGGATCCTCTTTTACCTAGTAACATGTGAGACAAACTCTGTTGCGTGTTGTTTGGTTTGTTTTTGGAACATTTTCTTTCTGGATGAAAAGGCCTTTACACAATGAAATCTTACAGATGTCCTTATGTGTCCTGTGGCAGCCATTTGGTGGCTAAGAGGAGGTAACATAATTAAGGATGAGAAGCAGATCTGCTATCAGTGGTAAAGCTCTTGCCTACTATTTATGAGGCTGTAGATTTGATGCCAGAACCAGGGAGGGGGAGAACAGATCTTCTGTGAATCCCAGATCAAAGTGGTGGGAGACCTGGTTTTCGAGGACCATATTGAGCCAGTCCATTAAACCTGGACATTTTATCTCCAGACTTCTTGTTTTGTGTGGTATTTAAATGGAGTTATGATTTAATACAACATTTTGTTAGATTTTGTATCACTTGCACTGTAAACAGTATAAGGTTGTTCCAATTATTCTTGTTCACACACCTGTAATCCCAGCACTTGGGAGGCTGAGGCAAGAGGAGGATGGGTGTAAGTTCAAGGTCAGCCTGAACTACATAGTAAGATCCTGCCCCAAAACAAAACAAAAATAAAGAAAGAAAAAAACCAACTATTCCTGTTAGTTAACATCTTTTTAAATTATCTTAAATTATTAGTAAACATCTTTTAAAATTATCTTTTAAATTATTATTTTAAATTATTATTATTATTAATTTTAAATTAAATTCAGTAGTGTGTCTGATGTTTCACATTTTTATAAGTAAATTGACTCAGAGTAGAACGTTTTTAAGACTTTTGCTACATATTGCTGGTTTTCACAAAATATTATTCCACTAATTTATTCCTTATATACCTAATAATTATCAAAGCATATTGAACACCTCCTTTATGCCTAGATGAGGCACTGATCTTTTCTGAGTAGTGTGGGCTTTGATTAGTACACTGAGGATCTGTCCAAATGTCACTGATAAAACAGAATAGTAAAGATTCATTATAAAAATGAATAAATTGAGTCTTTTTGATCTACCTTCCTCATTTGTAGCTGAAGTACTTTCTCCATGGTAGGGGAACCTAAATTTTAGGGTTTTTTTCATTGACTGTACAAGAAAAGAAAGGAGTAAAGGGGAGGTTTTCAGTATGGGTTTATTTTTTTCTTTGTGGTACTGGGGATTGAACCCAGAGTGCTCTACTACTGAGCTATATACCCACCCATTTTTATTTTTTATTTTGAGACAAGGTCTCCCTAAGTTGCCCAGGCTGAGCTTGAACTTGGGATCTCCTTGCCTCGGTCTGCCAGAGTACTGGGATTACAGGAGTGTGCTACTACACCTGGCTAGCATAGGATATATTACACTAAGTGCACAGGAGCCATCCTGAACAATATTATGAGATGACTAAGTAACATGCAGTGGTTGACATGCAGAAATGGTTCTTGATGTAGAGTAATAGTTTGGTTCATAAAGAAGTAAAGGAGTAGTTGAACGTTGCAACAGATTTTATAATCACAACTTTGTGATTGAATTACATAAGACAATTGCATCCTGATGTATATAATAAGGAATTGAAACTTGAGATTAAAAATTGAGTAGTGTAAATTAGATTACATTGTCCTGTAGATCTGGATTGTGTTTTTGCATATCTCATTACTTTAAAAACAGTGAGTTGGTTCAAATTCAGAAAGCAAAAATAAAGATCCAAATACATCAAAAGATACGTGACGTTCTTGGAAGGGAAGTAGGTATAGAAAAGAGAAAATGCTTCTAAATTTATATATGGATATAATGTAACTTTTCCTTAGAACATTTTATGGAAATTAATATATTAATAATTAAATTCAACCTCCAAACAGAAAAAGCCATGTAATTATATTTGTGTCTATAAGTTTTCTAATGATTGCTTTGGAATATCTATCTGAATTAAAATCTATACATTTTTACCTAACAAGTCTAGAGAACTAATGTGGATGCATTCATAATTGTGCACAATGATGTGTGGATAGTCTGTCACAGTGAGTAAAGGGAAACTGTTAAACAACACAGAAACATCCTTTGCAAATAGTAGTACCTGAGTTGAGAAACATTGTTAAAACAGAGGATGTGAAGGTAAACAGGGAAAACAAAGATCTTCACTGTATTTTCTAGTGACAAGGGGCAGCATCAAATTATTTGTTACCATCTGAAAATTAAGTCACAGTAAGGGCTACAGGGAGACAGAAGGTGGTAATTTAGATGGAAGGATCAGGGCAGGCCTTTCTCAGAGAACAACATCTGAACTGAAACTTGGATGACCTGCAGGTACCAGCCGTGCAAAGGCCCTGAGCAGGTCTGAGGGCACAGCCATTGGAGAAACTCAGAGGGAGGAAGAAGCGCAGGATAGTCCTGGATTGGTAACCAGGTTCATGGCTTGGTACCTGACAGAATAATAAGGGAGGGGAAGACTGGAAGATGTTGCAGAAATATGGGCCGAGGTCAGGCCCCACAACTATAGTAAAGGAGTTTAGATTTTAATTTGAAAGAGATAGGTAGCCTTTTTTGGCGGATGAGGAATGTCATAGTCACAGTTATGTTTGAGAGTAATTACTCTGGTCATGGTGAATTGACTGCAGTAGCCGTAAAAGTGGGTCAGCGCCTGGCAGGGAATCAAATCCAGTACGGGTTGAGTGTGCCTTATCTGAAATGCCAGGGACCAGAAGTGTTTCTGATTTTGGAATATTTGCATAGACTTTACCAGTTGAATGTCCCTAACCTGAAAATCTGAAATGTAAAATGTTCCAGAATCCAGAATTTTTCTAGTATCATGTTGGTACTTAGAAAGTCTCAGATTTGGGGGCGTTTTGGGTTCCAGGTTTTCAGGTTACGGATGTTCAGCCTGTAACATGGGCACCATTAGCCATAATGGGAAGCATCCAGATCAGAAGTTTGAAATCTTTTCTTTGCAGAGAAGTGGGAAAATTTTGCTTGAATTGAGCTCCTTGAGTCGTAGCACACTTCTATCATTAGACTTCTCCAAGTCTTTCCCTTCTGTTTTATTTATTTTCCCCTTAGATGTGATCTCTCTCTTCCTCCCTTACTCTCTTTCTCCCTTGTATACATGTTTCTATGAACTTGGTATGTGCCTTAGAATAAAGGCATTTTTTTTTTCACAGTGCAAAGGGATAGAAGCTGAGGCCTGCACTCATGTGAGGCCCATTTTCTATCCCTGAGCATAACCTGAGCCATCAGCTTTTTAACCTAACTTGCAACCCTTCTGGCTCAGCTTTCCCAGTGCCTAGGATTACAGGTTTACACTACCATACCCTGCTGTATAATATGTAAGAGATGTTAAACATGTACAAGCATACTTACATATTTACCTTTTAAAAATTAGTTACTTGCCAGGTGTGGTGGCATATACTTATAATCCCAGCACACAGAAGGCTGAGGCAGGAAGATCACTGCAAGTTCGAGGCCAGCCTGGGCTATGTACTGAGTTTAAGGCCAGCCTGAGCTACATGTAGAGACCTTGTCTCAAAAAAATAAAAGTACCTATTACTATATACCATCCTGTAGTTGCTACTTTGTCTGGTTCCCACAGATTTTATTATTTTCATTATAAAATATTATTCAGTATTTTGTGTCTCTGTATCCTAGCTTTAACCATACAATAATGAAATAATATGTTTCTTTGTTTCCAGTCATGTAGATTTTTTTTTTTAGGGCTAACATTTTGTTACTAGTTTTTAATGTAATTTAATTAGAGAATATGATCTTGAGTAATAGTCATTCTTTGAAATTTATTCAGACTCTATGCTGCAGTACAGAGTAGATGTTTGTGACAAAGTCATATGCATGAAAAGAATGTGTTTTCTGTGTTTGTTGAATTCTCTATAATTTTGATTTTTTAATTTTATAGTTCTAGGAATTGAACTCTTGGCCTTGTGCATGCCAGGCAAGTGCTCTATCACTGAGCTGCATCTTCAGCCCTGCTCTGATTATTTTTTTATATGCTTGAACTGTTAGTTATTTTCAGGATTGTGTCAAAATCTCCAACTACAAGCATTGATCTGTTTCTTAACCATAGGTCTCTCAATTGTTTGTGCTTTGAGGCTGTCTGAATCTATACATTTCATGATCAGTATATATAGTTGGTCTCGGTTATTTGTGGATTCTGTATTTGTGAGTATGTCTCCATGGTGAAATGTATCTGTAACTGCAACAGTGCTTTTGTAGTCTTTTGCAGAGAGTGGTGAAAAGTTTTGTCTTCTAAGGCACATGTTCCCGGTTCAGAATGCAACACTTCGTTCCTGTTTTAACTCTCCTAGTGTGAGCAAGTGTCCTTTTTATCATCTACTTCATGCTGGACTTTCTGCCTTTTTGGGCTTTTGCTACTTAAAGCAGCAGTCACAAGGGCTGGGGATTTAGCTCGGTGGCTTAAGTGCCTGCCTTGCAAGCACAAGGTCGTGAGTTCGATCCCCAGTACAAAAAAAAAAAGCAGCAGTCACAGTCTGGGAGGTTAAGCAAGAAGATTCCAAGATCAAGCCCAGTCTATGCAATTTAGCAGTTAGTGTGATACTGTCTCAAAATACAAAATAAAAAAAGCTTGAGTTGGGGATATTCTGGCTCTGATCACTATACCATTAAAAAAAAAATAGTGGCTTTCAAGGGTAGTGCAGAAGTGCTGTCTAATCTTTCTAAGAGCAAGAAGGCTGAGATGTATGTTATGGAGGAGAAATACCCGTGTTAAGTGAACTTTGTTCCAATGTGAGTGATAATGCTATTGTTCGTGAATTTAATATTGATGAATGGGCAATATATACTAAATAGGGAGTCTTTAAATAGAAACACACATAAAACAAGGTTATGTATGGGTAACTTGACAAAGCAGTCATGATCGAGAGGCTTGCAGGTAGCCAGGTGAAATGGTGCAAGCCTATAATCCTAACGTTTGCAGAGGATGAGGCAGGAGGATCACAAGTTAGATTCTCTGGGCAATGTAGCAAGACCCTGCTTTCAAATAAGTTAGTAGTAAATAAAAGGACTAGGACAGCAGCAGTCATAGGCTGCTGGGAGGAGAAACAAGCTAGGTCCCTTCCTGTGAACCAGCAGCAGTTGTGTGCTGCCGGGAGGAGAAACAAGAAACCAGCCGCTTCGTGTGAATCAAAGGTAGCCATATTGGCTTCCAGGAGGAAAAACAAGAAGCCATCCCCTTCCTGTGAGCCAGAGGAACCATGTGGGCCTCTGGGAGGAGAAGCAAGAAACCAGCCCCTTCCTGTGAGCCAGTGGGCCCATGGACTGAGAGACAAGAAGAGCTGAGCACTGTCTCACCCTGTAAGCAACCAGCTAATCTTTTTTTTTTTAATTTGAAAGAGAATAAAATAAAAGAGGGCAGTACAGAGCAGATCAGAACAGGACAACATAGGCAACACAGTACTTTACATTAAGTCAACTGGACATCAACAGTAGCTAACACCATATCTCTTACTC
This sequence comes from Dolichotis patagonum, assembly GCA_004027295.1. Classification (NCBI taxonomy): domain Eukaryota; kingdom Metazoa; phylum Chordata; class Mammalia; order Rodentia; family Caviidae; genus Dolichotis; species Dolichotis patagonum. Next base: position 96,670 of record PVJX010004234.1, read on the forward strand.
TGCTATAGTTGAGCATAGTTTCAAATACAATAATATCAAACATAACACAATAGTATAAATCCATGCATAGAGTGAAAGAATTATGGGGCTTTCTGAACCAAATAACAGAAAATGATCAATGGGTACTATAATATCTTACTTTTGATAAAAAAAATTTTTGTTTAAACTATCACACATATTCAAATTCCAATAAGACACAATGTGATAGAACCAACAGTAGTAGAACAAAAGAAGCATGGTAGGACTTCTAAGAAGGATGATATTACATCAGCAATAGCTGTCATAATGTTTTGTTTTCTTCAAAACAGTTGTTCATATCATCACGCATGATATAGTCAAACAAAACAGGATAAAACCATTCCAACTGATGATTGAGAACTTTGAAAGACTTCAAAGCTATGAGATGGGGACTCATGCTTACCATAAAGTCTTATATACTCTTATCAAATCTCATACTAGGGAGACTATATGGTATTTACCCTTGTGAGTTTGGTTTATGTCGCTTAAGAGAATGGTCTCAAGTCGTGTCCATTTATTTATAAATATCTTGATGTGATCATTCTTTATAGCTGAGTAGTACTCCATTGTATAAAAATGCCACAACTTTTTTATCCATTCCTCAGTTGATGGGCACTTAGGTTGTTTCCAAGATCTGGCTATTACAAATTGT